>JAULBY010092531.1:0-29358 GCA_032358315.1 Ophiocytium majus
TACCTTGGCATTCAGAGGCGAAGAAGGACGCGGTTACCGGCGAAACGCTTCGGGGAGCTGGAAACAAGCTATGATCCTGTTGCTCTTCACCCTTTGCTCCTTGACAAAACCACAGCTGTGTGCATCCACCAACACTTCAGGTGGTTCTGCCTGCCGCTGCTAGGTCAGTCACCGGTAGCAATGCTCGTGCAGAGCAACAGCGCATCAGACACTGTGGTGGCTGGGGCAAACTGCCAGGCCGAAGCCTGTGGGCTGATTTAGCCATCTGATCAACACCAGATGGTCGCCCTACCCACACATGCGCAAGAAGCCTCAAAGGTTGCTAAGCCCAGATACTGCCGTGGGTGGTTAAAAGGCCGGGCCGAAGCCCTGGCGGTGAGTTACCACCTGGGCAAACATGTGGCACTGCTTTTCTTAACACTTTGCCTGGTTCTCTCTGCCCTGCTCCGGTGCCGCAACCCCACAGAGAACCATCCGAAGCGCCTTCAAGGACTGCACCGTTCTCACCATTGCCCACCGCCTCAACACCATCACAGACAGCGACCGAATTCTGGTAATGGACAACGGCAGGTGGGTGCCCCCAGCAGTCCTTTTCGGTTCCTGTTTCATACTTGCGTGTACGGAAGGCTGGGGTGTGGGAAAGACCCAGGCGCCCGTGTGTTGCTGTGCACAAGCGCCGCATGCTGTAACTGCTGCTGCTGCTTTTGTCGTGCCGCCACCAAACGGGCATGTTGCTGGTGGTGCCCGTGCACTGACACTGGTGTTTTCTGCTGTGCTGCTGCCGCCTCTGCTGCTGCTGCCGCTGCTGCTGCTGCCGCCGCCTCTGCTGCTGCTGCCGCCGCCGCTACTGCTGCCGCCGCCGCTGCTACTGCTGCCGCTGCTGCTGCTGCTACTGCTGCTGCTGCTGCTGCTGCTGCCGCCGCCGCCGCCTCTGCTGCTGCTACCGCTGCCGCCCTCCGCTGTGGTGCAGAGTGGCCGAGTTTGCGCCGCCTGCGGAGCTGCTGAAGGACCCTAATGGGCACTTTGCGCAGCTGCTGGCCGCAGAGTCGCGCGTGACAAGCAGCCAAAGTGAGCAACTCGCATGAGATGGCATGTGCCACATGTTGTTAAGTAGTACGTTGCCTGTCTGAGTGCTGGGTGCTGGCGCACCTGAGGTGTTGTGTAGCTGAGAGGCGTGGCTCAGTGAATGATTGTGGCACACACTGATATTTCCAAGTACTCCAGGAGTATGTACTTCGAAGTACTTGCTATCCACGTCTTGTTGCGACCTTTGCGCGCAAATAAAAACTTAGCGGTCACAGCCGCATAGCATCCGAGGGGCCACCCGCACCCGGAAATGCACTCCTGACTAGTCCTACGCCATTCGGCAGCAATGTGTCACAACTGCCCACCTTCGCTCAGCACCTTTGCTCAGCAAGTGTCTTTGTACTGTGGAGCGAGTACGCTGCTGCAAACACCCCTAGGCTGGGCCACCAACAGCCGCAAGAGCAACAAGCCAACTACAGTATAGTGTCCTACCTACATGCATTGCAACCGAAGGCACAAAACCCCATTCTCTGATGGCCACTCCGTTTCGCACCTGGTTGGTGTGCTCCTTGTTGTTGACAGTGCACAGCCGTGACTACGCCTACACAGAGCCACACATGGCAATTTCACTGCTACATGCCGGCATGCACAGCCCGGGTTCTTGCATCGCCACAAGTGCACACCAACAAAACTACTCCTCTCACGCTGCAGTGCACGAAATTCGCCTGTGCACGCGCAGGAGCTGCCAGCACCTCCATTCTGGCAGCAGCTGCGAGGGACGCTGCCGCCAATGGCTCCGCCAGCACTGCCGGCAGCGGCCAACACGTCTCCGCTGCGGCAGACCGTGATGACTTCGGAGTGGAGCACGACGAGCCCTTGGCCGTCGAGCAGCTGGAAGGGGCGGCCCTGGCCGACTAGTTTCCCAGCGTGGCGGCACCTGAGGTGGGCGCAGCGGCTGTGCTCAGCAGCAACCTGGCGCAGCACGCGTGTGCTCAGCAGCAACCTGGCGCGCGTGTGCTCAGCAGCAACCTGGCGCGGCACAAATGTGCTCAGCAGCAACCTGGCGCGGCACGCGTGTGCTCAGCAGCAACCTGGCGCGGCACGCGTGTGCTCAGCACCAACCTGGCGCGGCACGTGTGTGCTCAGCAGCGCTGGCCCGCCTTTATGATCCCACACTTGGTTTTCCTTGCACCCACCGCGGCTGCCTAGCTGCCCTATTTTTCCGGCAGGGCAGTCACTGTCCCAGCAACTGTTAGAGCGCTGTGAGAGTGCAGGGCCAGGCACTTGTTGTAGCAGCGGCGGGGGGCAGCAGTGGCTGCTTGTACACACGAATGGGGTGGTGCGCGTGTGCCTGGTGGGGCGGACGCACGCGCAGTGCCTTTGCCTGTGATTAATGGCGCTGACAACAGGCGCACCGCTTTCATGGACCTCTGGGTGTGCCGTCACAGTTCAACTTCAAGTACAACTGGGGTCACTGTTCAACTTCAACTTCCACTTGAAGTGAGCTGTGGTCACAGTTTAACTTCAAGTTCAACTTGAAGTTTGCTGTGGTGGAGCCCGGGGGTGTAGAGCACGGCAGCACTGCAGTGAGTGCTGCAGCTGGCTGGCCGGCTTTTCGTTATGTAAGCGCCAGCAGCGGCAGTGCACATGCGCGTGGCAAGGCAGCGTGCCAAGGGAGCGACTCCCCACGGGCCATTTCAGAGCTCGCCTGCGGTGCGCGGGTGATCGGTTTGGAGGCACAACATACACACGTCTTGGTAATAGCGAGCATGCCTGTCTTAGACACAGTGCCCTTCCTGCTTTAGTGTACACCACATGTGTTGTTGTGCCGGCTCGCTTGCCTCAGCTGTTGCCGCTGCCAAGGCACACCTTGCATGCTGCTGCGCTCCAGTGAAACGGCCGCTACCACAACGTCAACCACCGCCAACCAAGCGAGGTTAATGAGGTGTGCACTGCATGCAGGCGCAGTCAGCGACACTCTACCAGGCTGCAATGCATGGCAGGCAGGCGCCCTTCATGAAATGTGCTCCTCTGTTTTTCCTTTCACATGCTCCCTTCGACATGAGTACCAGCATTAGCGCAGGTAGATCTTCCCTCCTATGCCTTCGTTGTACACATACAGGGTGCATGAAAATCATTTCGCACCTATAGCGCTGGCGGCAGCGGCAGCCGACCTGCCCTTCGGGCACACACTACAAGTGACGCGAACAACAGACTTGCGCTTGCAAGAACTTTAGGTGCAGCTACACCTGTGCAGCTCCTATCAACACGTGATCTGCCTGCAGACACGGCTGCGAGTGGCTTGCGCATGTGACACATGCAGTACAGTTTTTGAACGCCGCTTGGGGTACAGAAAGCCCCGTGCGCACGCACGCAAACGACCGGAAAAAGCACGACCAATCAAGCGGCCCGCTCGTTAGACATGCTGGCAAGGTCCGATTGGCTCTGCATGCCGCATGGCTACTCTAAGTACAGCGACATGTCATTGACTGCCAGGCATGCTACATGCACATGCAGCGCTGGGGTTGTCATGGTGTGCGCTATGCGGCAAGAAATTGGCGCAACTCACTCCAGTACACAATGCTTGTAAACACAGGTGCATCATCTGCCACGCCAGAGCCATGCTGTTGCAGGGAAAGGCACACCAGGCCAATTAACATCGCACACACTGGCACAGCACACACACACCACCACACCAAGCAGTGCTCACCAAAAAATGCTGTAGCCGGAACCAGCACGTGTGCTGCATTCAGCCTCCTATACCACTGCCCCTCTACCTCCCTACCTGTCAATACACGGGGGGTGCAGGGCCAGCGGCACGCGGCACAGCTCTTGCCCCCCCCCCCCCCCCCCCCCCCCCCCCCCCCCCCCCCCCCCCGGGCCAGATGTATGTGCTGTCCTCTATCCCTTGTGTCGCCGCTCAGAAGCCCACGGTGCTGCTGTTACTGCTGTGATGACAAGTGCTGTAGAGCGACTGTAGAGCAATGCTGCCCTGTGCTGGCACTGCCGCGCACACGGCGTGCTGCAACGTCAAGTGGCGACTGCCCCCTGACAGCCTTGGGTGCTCAGCGACAACATCAGCGCGCCTGCTGCCGGTCAGAAATTTTCCAGCCAGCTCAGAAATTTCCTGCCAGCTCCGCCTCAAATTGCTTGAGGAAGGTCAGCATGAAGTCGTGGCGCGCCTACAGAGAGCAGAAGGCACAGCGGCACCCGGAGGCATGAGTGGGATGCAGAGCTGTGGCATGCAGCGTGAGGGCTTGTGACGGGCAAGCAAGGCGAAACAGCAGAGGCAATTCACACTGGTGCTCCAAATGCGCATGCACGCTCGTTAAAGATCGTGTATACATACATGTGTGTACTAACTGTGCATGGCGGTTTCAGTGACTCCTGCTGAACCAGTTCATGTTGAAAACTGGTTGACGATTGGTACTCAAGACACGTCCATGTGTCTGGGCCCTTGGTTGCTGCTGCATGATACCGCCCTGCTACACCGGTGCATCCTAGCGAGTTTTTCTCAACGCTAGCGCATGCCTCCACCACCATGTGTGCAGCCAAGCTGTCGCCGGTCAAAAGGTGCCAGTGCGACACCCAAGGTAATGAGTGTCATTAGTTCAAATCAATAAGCCTACTGTACACTCCAGCTGTTCAGTGGCACGGCAGTGTACAATGTCAGTGGCATGGCAGTTCTTAATGTGAGTGGCATGGCAGTGCATACTGTCAGTGGCATGGCAGCACATACTGTCAGTGGCATGGCAGCGCATAATGTCAGTGGCACGGCAGTGCATAATGTCAGTGGCATGGCAGTGCATAATGTGGGGACTGACCTGGGCCATGGCGCGTCCGCTGTTGGTCTTCATCATGCCGTGCAGCTTCAGCAGCTTCTCGTGGAAGTGTGTGAGAGTGGCGCCGCCCTCAGAGTCCGCAGCAGCGCCGTGCGCCTCCGCATACTTCTCATAGGCCGGCTGGGAGGCAATGGGCACCGCAGGGTCTGCAGGAGCGGCAGCAGCAGCAAGAGCAGGGAGCGGCAACAGGAGCAGCAGCAGCAGCAAGAGTGGGGAGCAGCAGCAGTGCAGCAGCAGTAGTAGCAGCAGTGGCGACAGGAGCAGCAGCAGCATGAAGCAAGGAGCGGCAGCAGGGAGCAGTAGCGGCAGCAGCAGCAGTGAGAAAGCAGCATTGCAGCGGTTAGAGCTGCATGCAAAGGAGCCCAATAACACTGAACTAACAAGATAAGTTACAGTTCTTCCCCTTATTCTATACTGCAAGCACTGCACCAATAAACTGCTGAGTGTAGCTGCTGCTGTGCACCTGGTACACAATGATGTCTGTGGATGAACATGGTGCGTGTGTAAACAGCTGTGTGTGCTCACGAGTTCACTGCACAATCAAGGTGCACGCGATCAGGCATGCATAGCAGACATGTGTCACTCGGTACACACCCAGGTAATGACTCATACTACTCAGTCCGCGTCACAGGCTTACCATACAGAGGGCGGGACCTGCTCCATCACGGCCCATCGAGCGCAGTTAAGGCCCCCCCAACGGCAGTGCCAGCACAGCAGTGGAGCGGCAAGGCAAGGCATGGTTGCAGCAGGGTCAGTGGGTGGGGGCAGCGCAAGTGCCAATGCTGCCGAGCAGTGGTCACAGATGCGCTGATGGTACACAGTGGACGTCTGGTGCGACACAGTGATGGGTCCTGCTTTTTCCTGTGGGTATACAGTAGTACTATACTACTTCGACAGTACTTCAGCAGTGTACCACTATGTGGTCACAGGGGGGTGGGGGAGGGGGGGGGGGGACTTGCCAGCGATGGCAGAAGGCGGTGTGTAGGCTGTGATGGACAGGCGCACGTGTGTGTTTGTCAACATGTACTTCGAAATGCATCCTTGTTTTGCATGCACGCTTGGGATGTCGCGTTGCGCCGTGAATGTTATACGTGTACGCCACTGCGCACCTGTGCATGCCACTAGTAGTACCGGTACTGCAGAAGTTACTAGAAGTACAAGCCTGAGTTGTAGTAATTCGAAGTACTTGTTGAGGTGTGTACTTCAGTAGGCAATGTTCAATTACTTTTATTGAACTTCGCTTGAGGCGCGGAGAGTGCTGTGCACATGATGTGCGCGAGTGAAAAAGTATACAATGTACACTGTACTACACATCAGCACATGCAGCAAAGGCCAGTAAAAAGAACAAGAATAGCAACAATACTTCAAAAGCAGAAGTGGGTACCGGTACCAAACAACCTTAAGTGCAGTGAAGCGCACCTGGCCCCTCCAAAAGTGAAGCAGCGCGCGATGCCCACGGCGCCAATGGCGTCAAGCCTGTCCGCATCCTGGCACACGGCAAGCTCCGGGAACTCAGGAACCTTCTCCCCGCTTTTGACGGCCTTCATTTCCGCGGTGAAACCGATGCCCCGGATGATCGCGTGAACCTGCAGGCACAGCGTCACTGACAGTCTGTGAGTCAACCCCTACTTTCCAAGCCACCATGGTACCATAAGGTGCCTCTTGTGGGAGGCTGTTGTGGTCAGGGCGGCTCTTTAAACTTAAACTACAACTCCAACCTCTGCTTCCTGCACTGCCATGGTACCGTAGCCATACCAGTAGGTGCCTCTCATGGGAGGCTGCTGCGGTCAGTGCGGCTCCTTGAAATTCAACTACAACTTCAATTACAACTTCAAGCAGGTTTTTGGGGGAGCGAGAGGAGGCGTGGCGCGCTGCTGCGGGCGATGCGGCTCCTTGTGCAGCAGGGAAGGAGAGAATCCCCCACCACTGCTTGCGCGTGCGCCGCCGCTGCCGCCGTCCGCTGGTCCGGTTGCTGCACTGTTGGTTTGCGGCGCCACACTTGTGGGCATGCTATTGAGGTGGCGCTAGGGCCGGGTGAGAGACTGGACCTGGTAACCGCCAGCGACCACACACCGCAACCGCCACCGCTGTTGTGGGAAGGGGGCCACCCACCCACCACCCGCCCCTGCCTGGTGCCTGCCTGCGTGGTGGATGGGTGCCCCCGTCTCCACACCAGCAGTGGCGGTTGCGGTGTGTGGTCGCTGCCGAATACCAGGCCCAGTTCCTCAGCCGGCCCAAGTGCCACAAGCATGTCCGCCAGTGCGGCGCTGCAGACCAATCGTGCAGCAACCAGTCCCAGAGCAGCGGCCGGCAGTGGCGGCGGCGCACGTGCAAGCAGTGTGTGGGGGGTCTCACCTATCCCCCTGAACACGGAGCGGCATCGCGCGCAGCAGCCTTGCACGGGCTCCTCTCCCCCGTTGAAGAACTTGCGAAGTGATGGGTCACGGGGTATGGTGTACTTTAAAGTGCTTCAGTATTTATACCACACGGTACGCGTTACACTTCACAATGCGGCATATCATACTAGAAGTACATGTTTCCAGGTCCAAAACCGCGACAAACGGCGTATTGCCATACACGTGTACTTAATTATAAATGGATCTGTTCTTCTGCTGTACACAATATTCACAAATCGGCAAGTGCAGGTGTGGGGACTGTCTGGTGTTTGATGAATTGGGCCAGGTGGTTAAATGATAACTTAAATCACCCCACACGCCTCAGCCTGGCATTCTGCCCCAGCCATGGCAGTTTCTGGGCTCAGCAACCTTTTGGGCTTCTTTCACATACTACAGTACTTCTGAAGTATGTTATACGGCGTACAATGCACAACTGATACGACCCACCACTACACATGCGCATGAGTGAAGACGTGACACACATGGTGGGCGGTGCTTTGCATGTGCGAGTTTCAGAAGCCACACAAAACACCACATGACTGCTCACAGGGGAGTCGCCACTTAGGCTGGTGTGTCAATGCAGCCACCCGATCAGGGAGCACGATGCAGCCCTGGGCGCTAGGCAATTACAGTGCTGGTTCTGTGCTGCTGCGTAGCAGCTGGTGCCGAAGCAGTTGCGCACGTCACTTTCATGTGCAATTGTTTTGGTGGCTTCAAGGGCAGGTTACAGCCTCCCATCGTTTTTGCATTGTCAGCTATACAACATGCTAGGTTAGACTCCTCTTGAAGTTTTTTGTGCGGCTCCCAAAGTCTCCCCCCCCCCATTGTTTGGGTCTAACTAAGGTACAGAAGGAAATAACTGGGGCAACTACGTCGGCACCAGACGGTATCGGTGATACACCCAAGAATGTAGCGTTTGTTAGCAACACAGACCATACCCTGGGAGTGAACAGGCTCAGAGTGGAGCACAATGTTTTAGTAGTAGTAGTGTACACATTGCAGGGCTGCCCGCAAAGTTGGCAATGTTATACTTCTAGAAGTCTCTACCTGACTACCGTACGGCAATATACCTGGCAGCATGATTTACACACAACTCACTACGACTGTTGTACGCTTTTCACGTCATTGCAACACGCACCAGGGCTCACCTTGCTGCTGATCGCTGCATTTGTACCTCTACACTACCGTAAAACCATAGAAGTACTTCAAAAAAGTATACCATATACTTCGAAGTATACACTTGCGTTCTAAGCATATCTAAGCATACACGGTACACTTTTGATGTCATTGTGATGAGCAGCAGGTGTCACCTTGGTGATGGTCTCTGCGGCGCATACCTCGATTGTACCGTAATACCTACACATATATATACATAGGTGTACTTCAGAAGTATACGACTAACATGAAATGCTACTGTAGTATTGTCCACATATTGTCACTTTGGTGCTGGTATACAAGAAATACTTGGCATGTAAATGTCACCTTGGTGCTGGTCTCTGCGGGTAGGCCCTGCGCCTGCAGCAGCGCCAGCGCGTCCTGCAGCCGCCGCTCGCCATCCTGGTCAGCGCAAGCACCACAGCAGCACCACATAAATCACTATGCAAGGAAGTGTAGCATACTATAATGCTGCTCAGCACAAGGACGCCGCAGCAGCGGCACATGCATTACTTGCCAAGGCCATGCAACATATTGCCACACTTCCTGTCCTCTACTATTGGTGTTTTCAAATTGGCCCAAAATGAAAGGGGGGTGCTCGTTTTATGCTGCAAAAAACACTGCACGCACTGAAATATGATCAGCCAGAAGGAGGGCAGAAAAGGGAGAAGGCAGATAGGCCAGCCCACTTTGCCTTTTTTGTGCTGTAGGATGGGAATGATAGGGAGTACGACATAATACATGCAGACATGTAGTGGTACAAGAAATCTATAGCATGTAGCATGCAGAAACTGCTGCAGCACCCTGAACCACATTATCTCTCCATGTCAGATGGCGGGCGGATAGCCTGCTCAGCCAGCGGGTACCCTCTCCTGCTTGACTGCGTGAGGCCTAATGTTGAGGAATGCAGGAACGGGCTGCGCAGCAGTGGCGGCTGCTACCATGAAAGCCGCCAATATTCACCGCAGCCCACTGCGCGTCATATTGTAGTGTGGTGTGCAATGGCACTGGAACTGAATAATGCATAGGGCAGCTCTCGGCAGGGGCGCAGCAAACAACCGGTGTGATGTCGCGTACTACGTAGTATTTGACACTTGGGTGCACGTGTTCACACAATTTAATGGTTTGCACGGCTTCTGAATGATGCCCAGCCCCCATGTGCAGCAAGTAGGTACACGTTCCGAAGTCCTCCAAAAGTACTTCAAAGCACGTTTTACAAGTGCAAGACCCTGCGGTAATGTGCTACAGTAACTGGTACACAGATGTTTGCCATGTACGTACCGTGAAGTACTTGAAGTCCCCGACGTCGTGCAACAGCGCAGCGAGCTTCACGGCCAGCAGATCGCTCACATTCTCAGCCCTGGCCAGCTTCTCCGCCAGCTTGCACACGCGAACTTTCATGCGCAACAGAGAGCATACGTATGCGTACAACAGCATGTGGTTTTATCAGTACGCAGCAGGCATTAGGCTAATGTCCAGCTGCGCGGCTGAGGCGTGTGTGGGCACAGGCAGCAAGGAAGGCATGTACTGCGGCTACCCATGCACACCAACAAGTGTGCACGCACTGGCGAATAAACCCAGTGAAGACTGCAAACGCTGCAGTTTGGGATACGGGATCTATCTGGCGGCAACACCAACTTCAACCTGGAATCTTTGCAGGCTGCGGGTGCAGCTGCCGCGGACATGTAAGCAGTGGGTGCCAGAACATGCTCAAGGCGCCGTGCTGGATGTAAAGCAGCTGCTGCTGCCACGCTGTTGGCTTCAATGAGCGCTGAGGTTGAAAGCCTCGCCACGAGGTGGCTCAAAACCTCGGCGATTGTCGTGCCAGCATGAAATCCCGATTCGTGCTCGTCAGCACCTGCTGTGCAACGGTCAGCCTGTGTGCCTACCCTTGCAAGCCACTAGCTCCACGTCAAAGCAGCCCTGCCACCGCCGCGAGGGTGCGTTGGTGCATGGCAGCCAGCAGCCCAGGGATATCGATACTGCTCTCTTGGCAGCACCAGCAGACGCCGCATGCGGGGTTCGGGGTTCGCAGGCTCGATGTGCAACCGCCGCATGCAAGCTCGAACTGTGAGGCTGGTGCCAAGGCGCGCAAAGCCCTCCTGCTAGTGAGAGCGGCCTCGATTAAGAGGCAAGCCTCTGCTCTAACGGCACGTCGTCAGCAGCCACAGCTATGTATGCCGTGCGGCAAAAGAGGGCGTGGTGTGTGTGTGCACCCACCTGCATGTTCGAAGTCGTGGCTGCCGTCAAGGGCACGCATGGCCTCCCTGCTGATCTCAGTGGCGCGGGCGACCAGCTGGTCCTCGTCATACTTGAAGACGCACGCTGTCACGGCAGCGCCGGCTGCGGTGCCACCCGGTGCCACCAGCGACGCCATGGAAGCGATCAAGTTGAAGTCGGGTGATGCCGTCTGTTGTTGGCGGTGGAGGCGGCCTGGTGCTGATGGATGCCGGCGAGCAGTCCCTGAGTGTGCGGCAGTCGTACGAGGCGACGATGGCCCGGCCGTCGAGCTTGGCTTGATGTAAGGGGGCGTGCCTGTGCGGGGGTGTTTCCAGCCCAGTGTTGCCAGTGTTGCGCAGCACCGGCTCACAGCAAGCTCAGCGCTGGCTAAAAAGCGCTCGGGCTTGCGCCTTCCGTTTTCGCCGCTAGCTCTGGCAAAAAGACACGTGTCCGGTTTGATTGACATGTTGCCGCTAGCGACGAGCAACATGTGTACACGCTTGCATTTCCTCCTGGTTTTTAGTTCGGCAAGTGTTCTCGCTGCTGGCTGCTGACGCCGCTCCTGATCAGCGCGCGCCCACCGCCTGGCAGCAGCCGGGAGGTAGCGCGCCTAGTCGTTGGAGGGTGCAACACAGCAACACCATTTCGTTGTGCGTCCTGCTTATGCCAGCAAGGGGAACACACACCACTGACCCCCACCAGCAGCAGCTGCCCGTCTCTACTGAGGGCGCAGCGGGCAGTACCATGCGGCCACTGCTGCTGCTAGCGTTTTTGGCATGCTGCTCGTGGCCAGCAGCAGCCGGGGCAGCACCAGCACCAAGTTCAAAAGCGACAGCACCCCGCGAGCTTCTTGCATCGCGGCACAAACACAGGCTCCAGCCGCGCCAACACTGCTCGCCGCTGCTGCTGTCGGGGCGGGTACGCGGTGGTGCAGCAGCGCAGAGGGTGCCCTACACTGACAAGCGGGGGCTGGGGCCGGGCAGCACCAGCACTGGCGTGAGGCCGGAAGCGGAAATACAGGACGACACGCCCAAGTATGCTGAGGCATTCCTGCTGCGTGACAGGTATGTCACTGGGCGGTGTGGTGCTGGTGCTGCCGGCGCAAAACGCTTGTCTCTGCATGTTCTTTGCCGGCACATGCTGCCACTGCGTTACACCACATGCTGTAACTTCTGCCCAACCTAGCGCAAGTACCATTGCGGCGCAAGCACCACACCGCGCCAACCACACCCAGCAAACGCACACCCACCGCACCACCGCTCTCATGGCCGCGCCCTGCCACGCCGCCTCCGCTGCGCGCCGCCGCCACACCGCAGCCGCATCGGCTTCATCCGCAAGGTCTATTTGTGCCTCACGTGCCAGCTGGTAGCCACGGCGGCTGCGGTCGTTCTCGCCACGCGCCACAAGGCAACCCTGCTGCCCTGGCTGAGCACGGGCCGCCACCTCGACTGGGCTTTTTTTGGCAGTTTCGGGGCGAGCTTCGTGGCGCTGACGGCACTCGAGCGGCGCGCGTTTGGGCGGCGGCTGGGGCCCACGTCGGCGCTGCTGGCGCTGTTCACGCTGACGGAGAGCGTCATGGTGTCTATAATTGCCATGATGTACAAGGCCAAGTCCGTGTACCTGGTGCTGGGGCAGACGGCCGTGGCGACGCTCGGGCTCAGCGCGTGAGTGTTGTAAGGTCTGTGGTGTACCCCGCGGCCTTATGAATAGTTGCGTGTGTAATCCATACCTTTCCTGAAATAAACAGGACTTCAAGAAAACACCACTGTCAGAAGTACATGTACTTCTGAAGTAGGTGTGCACACTTCATGCACTTCAATCCAAGTACGTCGAAGTATACAATACCATGCGAATGTATATCTTCGCTGTTACTTCATTTCTTTTTATTACTTTGACGTACCATACACAGCATACTAAAACATGCTTTAAAGTGTCTTGCGTGGCAGCAGCAGCAGCAGCAGCAGCGGTGTTCCCCATTAGATGTGCTCGTTCCTTGCCACAGTGTGTGTGTGTTGTCTACAAGGCTGCCGTGCTATGGGTGACAGAAGTCGGTTCTTACAGCATACACCCCCAAAAACACGCTGGCTGATTGCAGCTGGTGTACAACCCCCAAGTGAACACTTGTGAATACTTCCATTATTTAGACGGAATACTTCCCATTATTTGAGGAATACTTTCATTATTTGAGGGATATTTGGACGGTGCTGTTGTGTTGTGCACAAGGAACGTTACGGCGTGTTCGTGGCACCGCTAACACCGCAGCACCGCAAAGGCACGTGCCGTGTTGTTCTCGCAGCTGGTGCGCTGTTGGCAGTGTCAAGAGGGCAACAGCACCAGGCCAGCGCATCCATACACACAAATAAGCACTCTGTGTGGGGCCCCGTCGGCCCCGCCAGCTGTCAACCCCCCCGCCTTTGAAGTTGGGCTTGGATCTTTTCTTGACCTAGTTCTTGTACTTGTAAAAGGTTGCTGACCCCAGCAACTGCGGCTGTGGCGCAACGCCAGGGCTGAGCCCATGGGGTGGTTCTTCCACCCGGGAAAGGCAAGCATCTCCCACCTTACACATATTGGTCACTACCCTGGCATGCTGACAACGCTTCAGAATGCATTAACGAGTGAGGCTTGCCTTAGCAAGTGTTGTGCGGCGGCCATGCACTGCCACTGCTCAGACCACCTGCCTACACACGAGTACGCCTCCACCGGCGAGGCAGTGTGCATGCACCTGTGCCTGTGTAATTATCAATAATAGCAATAGTAATCCACATATCTCCAAGTACACTTCAGTAGTAACAGTATATGGCAAGTAACATGCTGCGCGCTTGCTGACCTTCTTTTTGTGCTGCTTTGTGTGCCGCGTTCTGCAGTTACGCGTTCCAGAACAACCCCAAGTACGACCTCACCGGCGTGGGGCAAGCGCTGGCCTCGTCGCTGCTGGTCCTGCTCATGTTCAGCCTGCTGAGGCTGTTTATTCCAAGGTGAGCAGCGATGTACATGAAAGAACACGCGCACGAAACGGCCATGTTTATGATCTTGTGAAAATGATTATGTTTCATGTACATGTGCATGAACATGTTCAGCCTGCTATGCGCCGCTCTCCCCCTCAGCAAAGGCACCAGTATGTCGCACCACTGCCAGCCCATGCAACAAACATTGAAGCCTGCTGGGCCCAGAGAGTGCAATCGCTCGTTCAAAATACCAGGCCATGGGGTCATTTTCATTCTAGTAAGACCCTACTTACTACGTGCTGATGAACACCCCACACGTGCCGGTGAGCACCCTTGTGGGTGCCTGCGTGCAGCCCTCAAGTGCCCTTTGGCGCAAGTGAAACCGCTGGCACCCTCACCACTATTGCTTCTGTGTGATGCCACCACCTGTGACCTCACACGTGCTGCCTTCACAGCCTGCGACAGGGCACCCAACTGCTGTACTCTTCGCTGGGGGCGGCGATATTTTCGCTCTTCATTGTGTACGACACGCAGCGTGTGATTGGCGGAAAGCACCGCACCAGTGACCAAATCGACCGAAAGGACTGGGCACTCGGCAGCGTGGCGCTGTACGTGGACATTGTGCAGCTCTTCCTGTACCTGCTGCAGCTGTTCGGGCAGCGTGAGGAGTAGCCCACTTCAACATCACATGCACGTTGAAGGTAGCCAGCCCACAACTTCAACTTCAAGTGCCAGTTGAGGTGGAGGCTGCGCACTGTGCGCACTGTGGCAGCTGGAGTTGGCTAAACGCGCGTCCACAACGACTGCCACCACTGAAAACTTGGAGTAGGCCACAGGCCATGTTGAAGTATTTTCAGTTGGTGCAAGCCATGCTGGGGGGGGTGGGGTAGGGGATGCTGCTGCCACTCCTCCCAGTGCTCAGCAGCCAGTACCCGGAGGCACCACAGTGCGCGCAGCCAAGAGCTGCTGTGCGCACCTCAGTTGACCACTACTTTACCACGGCTGCGGATTGCAGAGCCGTGTTTGTCAACGTATGCAGTATGCCCTGTGAGCCCACCAGGTTGCACTGGTGGCTCCTGGAAAAGGGTGATATGGCCGTGGTGACTCACAGCACACCCGGCCCTCTATAACCTCTGCGCGCTCCACACGCAGTTTGTGTATATGGCGGTACCTCACATACATGCTTAAGTAATACAAGTTACACCAATCAGTGTGTTCCACGTGGCGGCGAAGGGAGTGCACCTGCTGCTGCTGCCTGTCATCTCGAATGCGACATTGGCTGCCTGCAAGCTGTTTGCCACCGTGCTCCTCTGCCTTTGCAGATGTCGTAACGGCTGCCGCCCACTGTTTTTGGCCACATGCCATGACACTATGGCTTTTGCACTACCACCTGCCACTGAAGTGCCCGGGGCTTGCAGGCATTACTTACTAGCCCACACGACATGTTCCTCTTTCTCGACAAGCTTAGATGCACGTCAGTTGTGTACCATGGTATTGGCAGCACTGTGTTTTTGAAATATACGCACAGGTTTAGGGCGCGACAAGGTACTGATACTAGCGCAAGTGAACGCCTGCCCTGGTGCCGCATGTACATGGCGCGCATGCCTGCAGTGCTGCGCACCAAAAAACTGCACCAAGCACAGGGAAACAGACGCGCACACCAGTGCACAGAGAGATGGTGTGTGTGTGTGTCATTAGTGTGCACCCTGAAGTGCCGATATGTTATGGCTGGCTGGTCCAACCCAATGAACGAGTTGTGATCAGCACCTTATGTGCCGCGCGCCTCAGGTTGAAGAAGCGCATATAGTGCACCGCACCTGCCCATGCACATGAGTGACAATACAGTCCGTGTGTTTACAATACAGTGCGTTTGTTTGACGTCATGGCAATCCGAAGCACTTGTCACAGGTTGGCAAATGACTTGCAATGTGCGTGGGTGAAGCCAGACTGCCGCGTACTTTTTGCTCACAACAACCTTCAGGAATGGGGGACGATCTCCGGTTGGTGCTACCACCCCACGCACCAGCCGACAAGTCCCCAAACCATGCACACATGCAGTGTTAAATACACAGGGTGATGTGCACTTGCAGGCACTACGCCAGAGCCATATGACCATTAAGCCTAGAGTATAGGCACCATGTGGTTGCCGTGGCGGCCAGCACCGCCTCCCACTTGTTGTGGGGTCATGCCCCTGCAGTTGGCCCTGTCAGCGCAGGGGGTACTGGCGGTAGGGTGCCAGGGTGGGGGGCATTAGGCTGTGCGCTGCTCCTGCAGCTCCTGCTCGCTTACCCACAAGGCATGGAAGCCCAGTGGCTGCGGAGCAGTGGCAGCAGCAAGGGCGGCAGCAGCGGGCAGCCATGGCATAGGCAGCAGTGTCACAAAAGCCGGCGCATTCCTGTGTTATGTGGTATATGGCTGGATATTATCGAACACCGGGGGTGAAACACACACACCGACACCTTGCAGAAACTAAGTGCAAGTGATGAACTCCAACAAGAAGCTCCCCGAAGTTCGAGGACACACACGGCACATGTCTCAAAACTGCTGCCAGCACGACACCACTCCTATAAGAAAGAACCCGTGACCAGCACAGATTTCTAGTGCAGATTCGGAAAGCAGCGTCACACAACCCATGGCTAGGAGCTTGCACCAGTGGCAGTGGCAGTGCACAGCACACACGGCATGCACACATGTGGAGACGTGACTCACCACGCGCGCCGGTATGTCAACAGTCGCAACGGGCTGGCTGGCCATGGTCCTGGCATTGTAGATGCGCATCTCTGACCGCGCCTCCTCCTGAGTGTGGTGCGCCAGCACAGGGCGGTGTACAGTTGTGTGTAGTGATGGGTCAAGGCTTATACCGTGTTTTATACTTCTAGTAGTTTTATTTATTTGCACTTGTAGGCGTGCAAGACCTATGTCATGTATGCCAGCACGGCCACTGGGTGCCAAGGCAAATGCAATGCGAAGTATGTGTACGAACAAAGAAAGGGCTCAACTAGAAGTATTACACTATACTAGTGTAGTACGAAGCATTGTAGATGCGCACCTCTGACCGGGCTTACTCCTGACAGTGTGGCGTGCCAGCACAGGGCGTAATGGTTTATGTGAGACATAACGTGTTCCCGCATGCAGACACATGCGGCATCTGGTGGCGACATGCGACCACACCTCCAGTTGCGATATCATGGGATGAAATTCCAGTTGCGATATAATGGTGCGCCAGCACAGGGCGGTGCAAAGTTGTGTGCAGTGATGGGTCAGGGCTTGTAACGAACTTTTTCTTTATACATACTTTACTTTTGTGAGTATATATGGTACGTTACACCAATACGGCGTATTTGTACGCCCCACAACGCGATATATGGCGCATTTGCCGTACAATTACGTTATAAATATAAATGCGTCATACGCCGTATTTACATATGTTGCACGGTGTACTTCGAAGCATATTTGATATTTTTAATGCTGTGGCCCATCACTCGTTGTGTGAGAAAACTGTGTTTGCCGCATGCGGACACATGGGGCATGCGATAGCGCGATTACGCCAAACCCCCACTTGTGATATGTGACTGAGGCACTGCTGAAGTAGTTTTGACAGCATCGTGCAAAAACCGTTTTTAAGGACACCCATCCGCAATGCAATGTACCAGGTGCACTGCCTTCATAATAGTTCATATAGCATTAGTTGACTTGTATGTATCCATGTACACGAATGCCTTCAATACCAATTTATAACAGAGGCGTACCACTTCAAGTACATTTGAGGAGCTCATCTACTACTTTGATGTGATGGTAGCATGGTGTGTGTGTAGCAACCATGTCGCAGATCATGCGCAGGCATTAAAGGCTTATACACTACCATTTCAGTCAAGGCGTTGTCTTATTCATATGGCGTTCCAAGGTACGCACGCTTTCTCCCATCAAGGCTCACTTCTGTTTACCGCTGGTGCCAAGTCCACTGCATGCTACCATGGTCCATGAAAGCGCAGCTGCACGGAGTGGTGGTGCTCACCTTGCTGTTCTGCACAAACAGCACCAGGTAACCGTCGTCCTCGGCCAGCTTGTCTGCCGCAATTTTGCTGCGCACCACACAGCACAGCCACACAGCCAAAAACGTGTGAGAAAAGCCGCACGTGCGGTCTGCCGACAGCTTGGCCAGAGGTGCGCCGAGGCTGCGCACAGGGGCGCCCACAGTACCTGCAGCAGTGCCATCTCTATAAAATTGCGATGGCTGGGCCACCGACCAATGAGGCTGCATCAGCGGGCGACGTTGTTCGCACAGGTGACAGTGCCATGCCTGTGCGTTGAAGTTTGTTCCTGCAGACAGGAGTCCCTAGCTATACCACACAGACTGTGGACACGGGGTACTAGTGCGCTCCACAGCCTAGACAGTGGCGCCGTCTGGTGGGCGGGTGGGCTCCGACAAAAAAACGCTCAAGTTAAGTTGAAGTTGAAGTTGAAGTTGCAGGGGTGCGCACCTGGAGGCCGCCGCGGACGCAGCGGGCACAAATATGGCCTCCCCGCCATACATGCCCTCGCCCAGCTCAATGCTCTCAGTGGCTTTCTCCACGCTGGAGGCTTGCAGGTCCTGAGGTGGGGGTGACGCCGGTATAGGGTTATCGGTTCAGGGTAGTTATATAAGCACTTGGAATTAAGAAGTCAGTGCTGTCATGTGCACAGTGCGCAGTGCATGCCCCTGTTTGACCAGTCTGCATGGGCGCGCTTGTGCTAGCACACAATCTATCCAGGTAGGTGAGCCGTGCTTTTATTTGCACGGCTGTGTAAGGACATTGCGCACCCTTACATGGGACGGTCACCTGGAAAATCAGGCACCATTTCTGCGCAAGCACCACCTGTCAGCCTCAGCATAACAAGTGCATCCTACCAAAAGAACGTAGTAGCACCTTGCACTGCGGTGGAGGTCGTACAGACGCGTCAGGCTCTTCACTACTGTGCCGCGGTTACACTATGCCTTTTACTACTAATACTGAACTTTGTGCCTGGTACATCGGCCACAGAGACATGAGGGCATGTTCTACTGAAGACAGAGGCTTAATGTCCAAAAGGCACGCAAAATTCAAGGCAGGTTTACTGAGAGGTATCCAGCCATGGTTCTGACTCATGAACCCACCGTTTTCGTGATTCCGGTAGGCACGAGCTGCTTTGCGCTAAAGCGTGTCCAGTAGCCGTAGCGGGTGCGGCGCCCGGTCATCGTTTTGTTCCTGCAGGTGCCCAGCGAGCCGCATGCCACCACTGGTCAGAGGGGCCTTGCCATGATGTTGAGGTTTATACTTCAACCGCGCCATCTGACAGGTACACAGGTAGGCACTGGTATGCGGAAGCCCCGATGAGGCGTGTGTGGGGTGTGGGTGTGAGGTGCTCTTCACACAAGGCTGAAACCATGCACGCACACATGTAATACTTCAAGTAGGTCACCGACCAGGGGAACACAAAAACAATGGTACCACTGCCGAAGTATGATACCTGGTTCTGATGTAACTGACGCTTTCTGCAGGTAATTTTTTTTTAAGATGACTGGGTAGTTGCAGCATATGCGCCAACTGCTTGGTGCAACCGCAACCAAAACACAGCACGCAAAGGGCATGCCTAGAAGGAAAGCAAGTGCAACTTGTAAGCGTACACTTGGGGGAAGTCCAGTGATATGTCTTCGAGCTCCTCAATCACGGGCGTGCGCCTCACGGCGCCAGATGCCACGTCGAGGGTATAGCGTATGGCTCTGCCCTTCTGGTCGCCGGCCTCACACATGCTGGCAAACACCTGCAGTACAGCACACACAGGACCACAAAAACATAGAAATGGGTCACAGTGCATGAAATTTTCATTGTACGCTGTATAGCGAAGTATGTAAATATGGCATATAACGTACTCGTATCAACGTTCTGGCCAGTGCGGCGTATGGTGCGCTTTTGGGTGCAGAAATACGTAGAAATGCGCCGCATTTTCAACAACGTATAAAAATACGTTATACGCCGTGACCTATCACTACACAAGCACGATCAGATATATTGTGGCTACCCATCAAAAGTGAAAAAAAACATATGCTGAAGTACAAGGTTGTTACGCTCAGACACTGCCATGGATGCGCCAGGCTGAAGCCTGCGGTATGATACACCAAGTAGCCCGCACCCTATACGCGCTGCTAAATAGCATTACAAATGCTACGGCATGGGTGGCATGCCTCACTGCATAGCGGTGCGGCAGGCACGTTTTCTGAACGTGGTGCGTGAAAAATTTGGTAGGGGTTGCCGTGTTGCCGCTGGGAGGCGCGCTAGATGCCCAACTACAAAAGTAAGTGGGCATGTGCACACACCTTACAACCAACTCACACTTGCGTACAGTGCGACCATGTGGGCATGTGCTCCTTCAAAAATACTCAAGTGAACGACGGTTTGACTGCGGCCGTGTAGCATAGTGGGTGGCTAGCTGGCAGCTGAGTGGCTTGCTCGGTAGCAGTAACGGTAGGCCAGCGGGCATGTCCGCAGCCGGCAGCGCGGGGGCGAGCACTCACATCCAGCGTCATGTGCGTGTACTCAGAGAGCACCACGTCAACGGCGGTGACATGGCTGTTGGTGCCGCTGCTGCCCTCCTGCCGCGTGTCCCAGGCATTGAGCACGTGAAAGCTCGCCACCGGCTCCGGCAGCTCAAACCACTTCATGCCACTGTGCTCAGCAAAAGGACCAGTGGCGAAGGCACAGCGCACAGCTTGGTGTGTGAGTCGCACATCGGCACACCATGGATGACACACGTGAGTTAGCGGCAGGTGTGCAGTGTGCCGCCACTGCCCCCCTGCCGTGTATCCCACGCGTTGAGCACGTGAAAGCTCGCCACAGGCTCTGGCGGCGCAAACCACTTCATGCCACTGTGCCCCAGCAGAAGAAACAGTGAGGCACGCACAATGTGTGTGAGCTACATACCAGCACACCCGGGCCGTGGGTGACACACGTGAGTCAGCAGCAGGTGTACGGTGTGACGGCAGGCTGCTCAGCAGAACTGTGGCAGAGACCCTGCCGGACAGAAGGGCAGCGGTGGCTGGAAGCATATTTGGCAGATGCACACCGGTGAATACTTCTGATGTATGTACTTCGAAGTAGACAACAGATGCATGTCTGGTGCGCGCCAGTCAGCAGGGACACAGTTTTGTACCGGTAAATGCTTGCATGTGGTGCTGGGGCTCCTCTGCTAAGGGCGTTTAATCTTGAACAGCATCCGCACTGTCTGGGGCAGCGCATGCGTCCATGAAGCATATGTGTACCGCCTGCTGGCAGTGACTATGGGCGTCTGAGCGTAGGAGCTGTGTGTGTGCGCCGCGCACCACACACAGGCTTCAAGCCACACAGCTGCATGAACCCCTGCTAGCCACTGTGACATACACAAACAATGTACTTGTAGCAATGTACTTGTAGCAATGTACTTCTAATAGTTTACTTCAAAAGTATGCGCCAGGTGCCTGTCTCACCTGTCGTCAGTGGCGTCCAGGGGAAGCAGGCCCAGCCGTGCTGTGGCGCTCTGTGCGTGCATGTGTGTATTGAGCGCAGGTATCAATGACGCACAGGGCACCAACTATGTGAGCCTCCGTGCATTACCGAGCAGCAAGTTTTAAAGTGATGCTGCCAATTGATGCAGACATACAGTCGTACAGTGACAGCTACAATAAAGGAAAATGAATCGGAAGGTAAAGCTGCAGAACAGCCCCCTCCTTTCCCAAAAAAACGTGAGCTACCCATGCGCACGTATTCAACCGCCAAAAACAAAGGCAGGCTGTGGGTCCACCCAGGCTACTCACCTGCGCCTGCACGGCATGCAAACTTATCGCACACATGATGCACCTGATGCACAAAATTTACAAGTGTGCTCTGCTTGCGCGTCTGTGTACGTGCTGGTGCGCACCACTGATGAAGTGCGCACGCGCTCTGCGCCCCACACGGTGACCCACCTTGTCCAGGAAGAAGGGCAGGTGCCCCTCAGACACCAGCTTGGTGTCAAACCTGAATGGCAGGTCCAGTATGACAGCAAACCTGCAAAACACACACAGCCATCACATACAATACGTTCACTTCAGAAGCATGTACACTCATCTTGGAGCAATAAACTTCAGGCGTCGTTTGTAATTCTGTGGTAGTTGCAGTAGCAACTGTTATTGTGTCCTACGGTCGCACAAGTCTGAAATAGTTTATGTTGTACTGTTGTACTGTAGCTGTTATTGTGTCCTACGGCGGTTGCACACCGGGTGAGTGCCCAGTGTACTCACTGCACAGCAGGCTGCTGCCTGATGCGTGACCACTCAGACACATACACGTGTGCATCGGCAGGTACGCATTTTATGCTCACTGTGACTACATGCCTGCAGCACCACCGGCCAGAGCGGTATGGGCAGCAGTGCTGGGTCGCTGTCACAGTGAGCATAAAATGCGTACCTGCCGATGCACACGTGTATGTGTCTGAGTGGTCACGCATCAGGGAGTGCCACAGCTCAACGCCGCACTGTGCTCAGCACAAACGAAGACGCCGTGCTCTGTGCTCAGCAGATGCTACCACTGTGACTTGCATACAACAGTGCGTGGTGTCACTTGCAGCGCTGCACTTGCTGTGCGCGACGGCACTGGATTTTATTGGGGCACAGGTACTGCGCACAAGCAGCCCGCACGTGCTCACATCAGCCTGTAAATGAACTGTAACATCTCACACGCGCTCTTCATTTACTGCCGCATGCCAGGCATAATGCTGCACGTGCCTCTCAGTAATTGCGCGAGTCATGCATCATGGTCATAGCTTTGACATCTCACATGCTGGCAATTTGCTTGATTGTTCACTGTGATAGCCAGGCACCCTGCACTTGCCTTTCCGTAATTGCGCAGTCGTGCATCATGATCGGCGCCGTGATGCCGGTAAGCGGGATAGACCGCACCAGCTCACCCTCCGGGCTCACCACGTGGAAGGTGCAGTATGGCTTGGCATCAACCTGTGCGTGGTGCTCAGCAGCAGCAGCATTACCAGAAGGGTTTGTGCTAAGCAGCACGCCTGGTCACCACTGCACACTCAAAACAATTTCTGAAGTACCTGGTTACTTGAAGCACTTCGAAGTACTACATAGCACATGCATGTACTTCTTGAAGTATCGGTGTACTACTGTAGTACTTCTGAAGTGCTTCTGAAGTACTTCTGAAGTACTTTTGAAGTATACTGCACCTGTGGTACATGTTTTCACATACTTCTACTGTTAGTTGTACCTCATCAAAGTAGTACTTTTATGCATGCAACAGTCCAGGCCTGAGGGGGCAGCGCACGACACTGAAATGCGCACACATGCGGCACAAGCACACGCCCACGACCAGAGCATGTAGAGTTAGGTGGTAAAGTAGCCTCCCAGTACGAAATGTGATGCGCATGAAGGCAGCCCACATGGACAAGCTTAACAGAGGGTTTAGGTTGCATGTGGCTTGGCTTTTTTTTTTCCTGCCGAGGTTATGGCGCTACCCTTGTGCTTGAAGTAGCATTTAGTGTGTGCGGGTGGCCTGGAGTAGTCAAAGACTTACAACAACACATGTGCCGCTGCCTCTGTTTCTGCTGAGCAGACCAGGCAGTGCTCAGCACAACTATGTGCTGAGGTGTTGTAGGCGCGGCATAAATGAGTGCAGGCAGCGGCATCACTTCTTCTGCAGCACTGGCACTGCCCACACACGCACATAGGCTGCATCAGTGAGAGGAATAACATTATGAGTTTGAATAGTAACAGTTGCACACTGCCTTACAAGAACCTAAAAAAGAGGTAACAGTTTGTTGACTTGCCGCAGGCCCAATGGCATAGAGGCTGCATGTGGAAGGGTCGAGCTTGATGATGATGCAACTTGCAAGAACTGAAAGAACGCCGCAACAGATTGTTGAGTTGCCTGAGGCCCAATGGCGTAGAGGGTGCCTGATACAACTAGCAAAAACTTGAAAAAAGAGGCAACAGATTGTTAACTTGCCCGTGGCCCAATGGCGTAGAGGGTGCCTGTGGAAGGGTCCAGCTTCGGGTGCGCGGTGAAGGGTGTCTGCAGCTTGCCGTCGAATGTCACCCTGCCTGCAGCCACATGCCACGCAAGTGCCGCTCACCAAGCCAGTTTTATGTCACAATACTGCATGGGGCCAGCTGCTGTACGCTTGATACACCAGCTGTCTTGCAGTCACAGCAGAGTGGGAAGATATGGTTGGGCGGGTACGCGCAATATAGCAAGGTAGCCTCGGCTGAAATTTCTTTTCCATTTGCTTCTTTGCTAGCTTGCCTTGAGCCGCAACATCGTAGCAGACCTGATGATATTGTAAATACAGTACCACACACACCACAAAGCGCAGCAGCCGCATGCCCCCCCCCCCCCACACCCAGACACACCACAGTTGCAACACCTTACCAGCGTTACCAGCATCTTGAGCAAATGGGAATGACAGCTATTTATACACTTGAAGCATTACATAGAGGACGTTATATATTTTTATTGGTCACCATTGCTGAGCACACAATTATTCTGCAGAGGCGCAGGCCTCTGATTGGAGGAATTAGTATTTCAATGACGCTGCCGGAACCCTAGGTACTAAAGCCCCTGGGAATATGTATATAACGAAAAAAACAAGCGCTGGCGCCGCAACTGCAGGTGATTTATCATACTGCCAATTTGAGCGCTTACCAATGGTCTCGATGACGCCGTCACAGAGCATCTGAGGTGCAGTGAGCCACAGAGCGCAGCAGACAAGGGCAACAACACTACATTGGTGCTTGCACTTTCGCTGGTGATGGTTTGTGTGACCGCGGCGGTGCTTGGCCGCTGCCTACCAGTCGGCGCATGCGCTTGGGTCGGCTGTAGCAGATGGCACCATAACTGGTAGAGGCGCTGCTGCATGTGCACGCAGGCTGGGCGACATGTCCGGTTTGCCGGGGAGGGCGGTCTGTGTGTGTGTGCGTGTGTGTGTTGTGGTCAGTTTGCTGCATGTGCGCTCAGCTGTGGGCAAAATGGGTCCCCACAAGCCTGACGACAGGGCTTGTCACAAAATATAGATGCATAATATGAGCACATGGGTATGTAGAGGAAACCATGTGTTTCTAAAAAAAATCACATATCAAATAAACCGACCCAAGGTAAAAATCAAAACTACCTCATGTTTGTTTCATTACACGAGATTTTGAACTGAAGACAGTGAGTTTGATCTAGGCTTAAAGTGCTTTGAAGCCAACTCATGGATAAAAATGGCGCACCTTGACGGCATAGGGCGAGTCGCCCTCGTGCAGAGCCAGCAGCCTGCCTGCATGGTACTGCAGGGAGGTGTTGGCAGTGCCAGGGGCGTCCTTCACGAGGCCAAGCTTGGTCTGGTTGACACCCAGCAGGCGCAGTGGCGGCAGCATATTGTCGCAGCAGACGGCAGTGGTGGCAGCTGGGGACATGAGTTTTTTTTTGGTACCGGGCAGCAGCATTACTGCAGCCACATAACAGGCGGTTCCATAGGCAAAACCGGTGGTCCTAATTGGAAATGGCATATGATATGCTTCGAAGTATGAATAACCACTGTAGCTGGGCATGCCACATAGGGCAGTTGTGCACGCACACACATATGCTGGGTGGGCTGGGGTTCAAGGTTCACTTGCCAGGTGCGAAGCTTTTGTAGTTTGCTTGGCTCCTGCCACTGCTTTTTGAAAATGTGCAGGAGAGAAGGGCCATGCCCACCGCTGGTGTCATGTCGACACCTATAGTGCCGTGTGTTGGGTGCTAGCATGGCGACATAATGCAGCACAGCACGCCCACACTGCTGCCAGGTGCTAGTGTTACAGTCCTCAGTCGTGGGGTGCATGCTGCCAGGATGCTTCAGCCCCAGCAAAATTCAATGCTACCTCACGCTTTACAAGTGTACTTCACTTCTTAAGTAAGAAGCACTTCACGACATCCTTGGCTGTTGACAACTCGTTAGCTGAACTAATTGAAGGTAGACACTTCTATTTTTCTGCTGCCTTTGCCACCCGCGTGGACCGCCAAACTGCAGTGTGCACGCACACGAAAATGCCCCAACGACACTGTCCCTAATTGAGGGGTGGAAACCCCATGCTGCACTGTGAGCGACTGCACAACCACGAGGTGACTGCACTGCACTATGAGGCGACTGCTACACCTTGAGCACAGCGCCGAGGATACACACTGCAAAAAAAGCCTCTCAGTCGCACTGTCCCCAGTTTTGAAGTCAAGGGATGCGTCATGGAAACCCCTTTAGAGCCAAGGGATGCATCATGGAAACCCCACACTGCATTTTGAGCTCATGAACGGGCATGAGGCGCCTGCACACCTTGAGCACAGCACTGAGTATGCGCAGCGGCACCAGTTTGTCGCCCATCTCTCCAATCTTGGGGTACTGGGGGCGCCCCGTGCGCACTTCCTGGCAGTTACAAGGAGACAAAGCAGAGCATGACGCAGGCGGCGCAACATGTGTGACTGGGGACAGCAGCCAGCGCCGTTATCGCACGCACGTGCCTCCCTGCATAGAATATGCTGTTTTCCTTGTCATCATCAGGTGAGAGCCTAGAAAAAAGTGGCAAATTCAGTGACCCACAACATGCCCGACGGCGTCTGGTGTGCCTGACATAGCGACGGATGCCAAGTGCACTCACAGAGCACATGACCTCCTTCACACAAACACAGCGGAATCTCGTTTTCTGCTTCTTTGTCGGGTGCCTACTGGCCTTACTAGGCCCCGTGGTGACCACTGAATCGGAGCATGTACATGTCCTCCACTACCCTGTGGCGCAATCCAGAGTGTCCGGGTTCTGCACTGATAAGCCCTGACTCACTCGCAGCAGTCCCAGTGCCAGCAAACTAGGCTACAGCAGATAACACCTCAATACGGTACGCTGCCACGCAGCACAGGTGTGATAGCACAACAATCATCTATCAACCAGCATTGCACGAGGGTGTGTGGTGTGGTGGCATACTTGCCATGTTCCACGCACCGACTGCTGCCACTCACATGTGCTGCTCGTCTCTGGAAGCCTGCCACAGACTGCAACCCCCAGGACGCACATGCAACTTCAACTTCATGCAAACTTCAACTGAAGTTACATAGGCGCCCGCTGCGGCGGGTGCCTGCTCACCTCTTGCAGCCTGACGGTCTGCACGTAGTGGCAGCTGTAGGTGGGGGGGGTGTCGTTGCCGTGCAGTCTCAGGCTGTGCACCATGCCTGCACGTGCAGCAAACACGCATCACGGCACTTTATTTTGTGTTGGCTGTTTAAGCTCTTGTCCATAATGTCATGGCCAGCGGATTGACCTGGGAGCCGGGTCAGGTGGTGTTTGATTCAGAGCACCCAGCGGGCACTCCTTCTACAGCACCTAACTTCAACAGTATACCACTTCAAATATGCTGCAGTATGGGAGCTGCACAAACACAATATTCAATGTCGAAGTTGCAAAGTGAAATGGCTGCCCCGCCGCGGCACTGGCTCGGCAATACCGGCATTATGACTTTGACGCGCTACAAACAAGCAGGCGCACTCCTGCTGCTGCAGCAGCACGCACGCACCAATCATGCTGTCTCGTGCAGTGAGGCGAACATGAGTCACTGCTGCAAACCACACATGATAATCATTGACTGTGCTGGTGAAAACTCTGACCAGCTGCTGCTGGGCCTCCCTCTCAGACCCCAGTGCCGTCCGTTAGCACTGCACCATCATACATCAGTCGGTAACGCATCTCAAAAGCTGGATATCAATCAAGCACTGCACCTAGTAGCATCGATGTGCTGCCACTTGGTGAGCCACATGGGGTGTGGGGACTCACCATCCCCATCAAACCAGTGGTAGCCGCCGATGGGGTGGAACTTGGGGTTGGGCCCATTCCTCATCAGCTGCAGCGCACAGCAGTAGTGGCAGCAACAGCACCGGCAAGTCCGATAGCACGTGGTGCGTGGGCGACGGCTTGACAGCTGCTGATATGCATGATATGCATGGCAGCGTGCGTACAGTGTACTACTGTGGTACACTTCGAAGTACACTATGTAGTATACTATAGCACACAATGCTGTTTTGCAGGTAGCAGTATACAGTATATCAGGCCCTGTGGAAGTGTACACTGTACCATGCGGAAAATGAAGGGTGTAAATACCTACGACTAGTAGTGCTATGCACGTATGCAGGCACTGCCAACACAGCCAAATGCCTGGAAAACAAGCATGCTCCCAAGCGCACAAAACGCGCGCCGCACTGTGCTCACGTTTATAGCTCTGGGCCTGCTGCACTTGCTCATGGCGGAGTGTGCACTGCCAGGTCACAATTTAGCCTGTTTCTAGCACCAAACAAGCGACCACACGGGGGGGGCGGGGGGGGGCTCTCTCATTTGGTCCCGCCTTTCACGAAGTCTGGCAGCTTGGTTTGGTGAAGGCTGACTGAACAACTTGCTACCCCGCCATTGACTCGCAGCGAGAACGCGTTTGCACACGCGCGGTAATCTTGTGAAAGAAACCAAAAAGGTGACTGAGCCCAGGTACTCCCGTGGCTGGGGCAGAAAGCCAGGCCGAGGCCCGTGTGGTGATCTATCCACTTGGTCAGAACCAGTGGCCCACACCCTACACGCGCCGGTGAGTGCCCTTAAGGGCTAGGGATGCTTCTGAGCAACACAACAGCAAAGACTTGTCGGTGGCGCCAGGAGGTTCGCGCGGGTGCGGCAAGGCCGACAACTTGTGTGCACTAAGACTGTCTTCGCACCCAAGCAGCCATTGCCAGGCATTTCAGAGTTCTACGTCACTTGGGCACCTCAATGATGCTAGACAAGCAACACCCTCGACAGTTGTTGTCGTATTCATATAAGCATGCCTGCTGCTGCTGCCGCTGCTGCTGCTGTTCCCTTGTGTTCAGCACACATTTCTGCTGCAGCATCAGTGTTGGGCTAGAGAAACGAGGTGACACTGCTGCACAAGGACATGCACATTTGGGCACGAACAAGAAGTCCGGAGCAATTGAGCAACGTGGCAACAGCGCCAGGACCGAGCAGCTGCGCTGCCAGCCACACGTGCCGCCTTCTCACACCTGGTTTCACAGGGTGGAGCTGTGTGCTTAGCACGTCATCCCCAGGGGACACAGCCACCTGCAGCAGCGGCACCAGCGGTACTGACAGCGTTGGCAGCAGCAGCAGCAGCAGCAGCAGCGTTGCCGCCACCTTCGCACGCTGGCGCTAGCGGCTTCAGCACCTGTGGCCCGGCGGCAGCAGCAACAGCAGCAGCAGTCGCTTCTCTTGCTTTTCAACTGTGCTGGAGTGGTCACCTGCCCTCGCAGGTCATGAGGTATGGCGCCCCTCACGGAGCACTTCACAGCCCCGCTTTCTTCCTCCACCGGGCCAAAGGGGCCTCCCAGGAACTTGTTTTCCGCCACAGGCCGCGCCAGGGCATCATCGAGCCTGTCCAGCAGCTTCAGCATGTTGGCGGTGGCGGCGGCACGTGTCTTGTCAGCTGTGTAGTGGTGGCAGCAGCAGCAGCGAGCGGCACGCTCGCGTGGTGCCAGAGCTGTGAGGGGGGTGGACACGTGGCCGATCTTTCTCTCTTCCTGGTGACAGCTTGCATGGTGTGGGTCGTCAGAACGTGTGACGCGCTGCTGTTGCCTCCACTGTTGCAGTTGCTGTTGCAGTTGCAGTTAGCTTGACGGCAACTTGAACTTGCGCGCGCGGCCCAGAGGGCAGTTCTTTGCTGAGCACGCACACAGTTCTTTGACGGTTCAATTTCGTTCGTTTTTTTTCAAAATTTGTGCAGC
>JAULBY010092642.1:0-29351 GCA_032358315.1 Ophiocytium majus
CCGCTGCCTGGCGGACGTTTGCCAGGGACGCGCGGACCGCCCACGCAGGCAGCCGCGCCGCCGGCTCCCGTGCACAGCAGCGCCGCGCCAGCACCTCCAGGCTTCGCGCGGCCGCAGGCACTCCGTCCCGCAGCTGCACGGGCGGCAGCGGAGCGTCAACTTCAACCTCCTCCTCGCTGCTCAGCACGCGCTGGGCGTGGGCGGCGTCCGCCTCCGTGGGCGCCCGTCCGCTGAGCACCTCCCACAGCAGCGCACCGACGGCGTACACGTCCGCGGGCGCCTGTGGTGCACCAGCGCTGAGCACCCGAAGCGACAGCGCCTCTGGCGCTTGGTAGAAGCTCCATGTTGAAATTGAAGTTAAAGTTGAAGTTGAAGTTGCGGCCACCCGCGCCCGCCCCAGGCCAAAATCGCAGACCTTGGCGGTGGGGCCGGGGTAGACGAGCACGTTGGTGGGGGTGAGGCTGCCGTGCGCGATGTGGCGGGAGTGGAGCCGGTCGATGCCGGTCGCCACATCCAGCATGAGGGACACCATTGTCTGCGCGGCACAGGAAAAGGATGTACAGGATGTGGCGGACTGGGCTTGTTCAGTGGCGCGGCGCCGCGCTTTTTGCAACGTGATGGTGTCTGTCAAGTGTGGGTTGCGCGGCGCCGGCCGCATCACATTGCCTCAAATTGAGATCACAAGTGAGCATCAAATTGCCTCAGATAGATATCACAAGTGAGTAGTGATGGGGCAGGCGTATCAGTGGTCAAACACTGTCATGCAACAACAAAAAACAGCGTATTTCTACGCCCCAAAACGCGATGTACGGCATAAGGTGTATGCGAAATAGATACTTCTTGAAGTACGTCAAGTACAACACATTATATACTTGTAGTACCATATATGATGTCTACTGAAATGTATATGCCGTGACCCACCACTATAACCCAGTACTAAATAATGCAGCTGTGGCAGCAGGCGCTGCAGGTGTTACACTCCCTCATGTGTCGCAACATGGTGCGTCATGGCCTGCACCATGACATGCAGTGGACAACCCCTTCACCTGGCAAACAGCAGCGATGCACGAATGTTAGTGAAAGAAACCCCAAATGAGGATGCAGCAGAATACCATTCAGCCACAGCAGTCTTACTTAGCAGCGGTGGGACTGCCAAACACAGCGGCATGGTGTCATGCAGTTACCGCACCTGCCAGTCAAGGGGCTGCCCCAGCCCCTCCCCATAAAGCACATCGCTCAGGTTGCCATGGGGCGCCCGCGGCAGCACCAGACACAGGCTCGACCCCTGCATGTACCACCCCAACATTTGTACCACATTGGGAAGGCCCAGCACGGTCTGGGATAGCAGCTCCCTTCTCAGCTCCTCAAGCTCGCCCGCTTCCAGGCCCTCGCAGCGCAACACCCGCGTCACCGCCAGCTGCCGGTGCTGCTGCTCCTGGTGTTGCCGCTCCGCTTCCTTGTGAGGCTCGCATCCCGGCAGGGCCTGCACCGCAGCAGCACCGAAGCCGCCGCCGCTGTCCAGGCAGGAGCCGCTGTCGCTGCCGTCGCAGCTGCACCCGCAGGAGAGTACTTCGCTGCCGGTGCTGCTGTCAAAGGAGTAGTGAGTGTGGAGCAGCTCGGTCATGCTAGCAGCAGTTGCTGCTGCCATCATGTGCCTTGAAGTGCTGCCATGCGTGCCGGCACTGCCGCTGCTGCTGCTGCTGCTTGTGCTCGTGCTGCCGCAGCTTTGACACGCTGCTACTCCTGCCATCGCAGAGAGGGCTGTGACTCCGCTCGGCGGTATTCGGAACCCTCTGGCTCTGGCGACAATTTCAGCGGACTCGGTTGACGACTGCGGGCGTCGACGGTTTTTGTGTAACTGAATGAACCGTCGTGCAAGAGCCAGTGCTCAGCATAACGCAGCGCGCACGTTGCAAAGACAATTGTACAACTTTCTTGAAAATGTAAGCTGCTGTACTACAGGGCCTGTAGGCGCGGTAAAGCCTTCCTAGTAGTGTCTCCCCGCTGGCGATGAGCAGTGCTGCTCTGTACAATACAGAGGCAGCACGCTCGCGGTCAACAGTGCAGCGTGAGCGCAAGCAAGCGACACAAGCCGCACATGCTCATGCCAACAGGCGGAAGCCTGCCATTGCTTGCCCACATGCGCAACAATAACACTAGCAGCCATGCCTGTGCCTCAGGGCAGGTGCACAGTGAACACAGGCCCGTCCACGGCTGGTGCCACAGCCTAGAGTGACAACGTTCAGTTGCGCAGCGCGCCATGCTACTGTGTAGTGGTGGTGTTACCTGCACATGCCCCAGCCTGCCGTCACACCCGCATGGACACTACAGTGGCACCAGGGCATCATGGACCAGGGCACACGACACCCTGTGCACAATTAGTAGCCGTTCACGAACTTTTGTTGGAAGCATAGTCTTTGATGGCACATGTCTGTGTTAAGGGCATGCGCGCACCGGTAGTTTAGGGGAATGTGTTTATGTCGTTGTACTTTTATTAAACTCCGCTTAGGGTCGTTGTACTTCGAAGTAGTATGTGGTACGGTTCACCCGCGCACCGGTACGCAGGGTTGAAGGCGTTTAGCAAGCTGCCTCCGTGAAACAGGCACACAGTTGATGTTCTGGTGTCATGTTGCCGCAATTTTTCGAAGGGGTGTCACTTTGCTCAACAGCTGCATGCATTGGTAAACGAGCCTAGCGATGGGTCAAAGCGCAGACTTTTGGATTGTACACCATACAATGTTTGTACGTTCTAATTCTATTACACTCCACTTAGGGCGCGGAAAGCCCTGTGCACATGGCACGCGTGTAAGCCTGGCATGTTGCCACAGTACTACTGCTCCAGTGGATTACAGGGCTCCCCATGTCCCAGGGGGCCTGCTCCCACCCACACCCAGCTCCTGGTACACCATTCTGATTTCCTGGTCACACGCACCGTGTGCAAAGGGCTTTCCGCGCCCTAAGCGGAGTTTAATAAGAGTACACCATTCTCCCCCCACACGCCAGGGAACGCCAGGTACTCCATGACACGTACACACAGCGCATAACGTGTTGATTACAGAAGTACCGGTATTTGTGAATATGCGCCAGATGTACATGTACGCCGCATAAGCCGCACCATAGTTTGTATGTAAATATGTACACACACACATTCACTTACTGACTTTTGGCAGGGCGGGTGGTGTGTACTGCCTTAATGTTGCTCTGGTGTAGGGGATGGGGGGGTGGGTGCTAGGGCGTGGGATACTGGAAGCTGGTTGTGGTGCAGCGGGGAGGCAGGTTCTGGGTGGCATGTGTCGGCTTGTGCATGCTCGGTTCGTGGCCTTCTGCCCTCCAGCGCCAGTGCCCGGCGCACAGTAGGTCGCTGGTCGTCACTGCCCCTACTAGTGAAATCCACGTATGTGTATGCTTTCTTACTTTGGAAGGGCGATTGGGGAGTACTGCTGCGCACGCACAAACTGGTTCCGGTGTAGGCGGCGGGGGGGGGGCGCTCTGGTGCCATGTGGCACTGGTAGCACCGTGTAGGCCGCCAGGGGGGGGGGCGCTCTGGTGCCATGTGGCACTGGTAGCACCGTGTAGGCCGCCACAGTACGAGAATTGCATGCTTGTTTGACATGCTTAAGTGGCACGTCATGTGCACAGGGCGTTCCGCGCCCCAAGTGGAATTGAACAGTAGAAGTACTTCAGAAGTACACACACACATACTTCGACGTATGTGTATACATGTACTCTAAAGCAGAAGGAAAATACGTTACGTGGCCTAATAATTAACTCCTGCCTCTTTCGCCACATGGGACGGCTTCTCCAGCAAGGCAAAACCATGACGCATTCATACATACTTCTGTGCGTGCCTGGAATCACGTCATTACTCATCAAATCGGTGGCGCCAGTGGGCGTGCAAGGCGCGGCGCACCCTGGCACGCCTGCATCAGTTTGCTGCAGCAACTGGAAATGCACGGGAGGTGGTGACCGCGCAACTCTGTCGTCTGCGGCCGCCGCAGATGATCCACCCTTGGAAAGTCGAGCCGTGACTGAGAGCCGTGAGTGAGGCTCGATATAGTTTGTTGCTCACGGCAATGCTGCTTGTGGCCGGTTGCTGCCAAGGGCGTGGTCACGTACGCCACGTACCCAGACTTCTTGCACACCAGTAAGGGCCGTGCCAAACCGCGGGCGGGGGGATGAATGCGTGAATGAAAGACACGTCGTGCGTGCCAAACGGGAGGGCGCGTGAACAATCCGTTCGCCCCCAGGAGGCGGGCAGCCAACTGGTTTTTTGTGGGGGCACGAAGTTGGTGTCTGGGGCCACCGCTGACCCCTGCGGGGTACCAGCGCGCTTCTGCCGCCTAGGTGGGGTAGAAAGGCAGTGTGGTGGGAGTCCGGCACCACGCCGCGGGCTCGGCGTGCGCGGTAGGTGCTGTTTCTGCTGCCGGTCGTTGCTGCTGCCAAAAATTAACGCTTCTGTTTTCATTCGCAGGGCGCCTCTCGTCCACAATGAAACGGGACAACTTTTGCGCCCGCGTGAATAAAACAGGGGCGCGAAGGGTTTCTAATGTCAAAGAAATCACGCCATTCACGCTGGTTTGGCACGGGCCTAAGTGACACTGATAAATTACTGGAGGTGCAGGGATCACACAGCATGTCATTCATGATCACATAACACAACGACGTGGTAAGCCGGGCTCTGCTGGCCTCCTGGTGCCGTCATGCGAGCCTCAGTGCCCAGAACCAACCCATTAGCCCGGCGCCAGCGCCGGCACACGTTGCACTGGCAGCGGTGGTCAGCTGCAATTTGCAAAATGACATTAAGTATGCTTCGCTGCTTTGAGATGTGGTAGTGATGTGCAGCGGCTGCTGGTGATAGAGGTCAACACACTTCAAGTATGCAACGGCTTGTGGTGGTGTGACTTGCCTCACTGCCTGCATTGCAGTTACTACACTGATGCAACCTCTGTAACGGCCACACCTGTCTGCACGGCTTTGGACACCGCTCAGGCGCTGGCTATGGCAGCGGTGCATGACACTTAACGCAGCATGTGCACACGGCTCCCAGACTGCTATCCCTCACATGCCCACCCTCCTGGCTGTACTGAGCACCAATGCAGTCACCTTCGCTCCCGCTCCTGCCTTCGCACGCGCCCTCTCACCACACACCGCAGCTGCCGCCACACAGCAGCCGCCGCCAGCATCTGGGGCCAGCACGAGCCCGTGCCCTTGGTGCTGCCCCTAATGCGCTTTCGCCGCGCCAGCATTTCCCCCCCGCCCCGCCCCCGCCCGCATATTCGCACTCGCCACTTCCACCTGTCTGAGGCACTTCAGGCTGCCCGTTACTTTTCGCCACTGCCCGTTGCTGTTCCAGCTGTGTGTGCACCGGGTCACCCCCACCCTCTGTTCGCCAGTACCAATGACACTGCTGCCGCCGGTGTCTCTTGAAACAGCAGCGCTCGGTTGGTGTCAGCACCTGCGACCACGCTGTGTGAGTGGCTCGCTTGCTTTTTCGCTTGCAAGTTGCAGGCGCCTGGCTGCTCAGCCTGGCGCCAGTCCAGTGTGCTCACATGTGCACAGACACGCAGGTGACCGGTACAGCAGAAGAAGGCAGCACTGGGCGCAGGCGCAGGCAGCAGAGACCGGGGCAGGGCGGGAAGGGAGGGGAGGGGATGGGGGGTCAGAGTTTGGTAAGCGTCAGCAACAGCGGAAACGCGCCGTCAAGCGGTGGTGGCAGGCTGATGTGTGCGCTGTGCTCTTGCAGGCACGAATGCAGTGTGAGTGTGCCGCCCAGCAGCTGCTCGTGCTGCCGGCTAGCTGAGAGGCCCCCCGGCGGCAGGCGCGCTGCCGCCGCAGGCGGCAGCGGCGGCAGGCGACCGGTGTCAGGCGGCTGCCGCCTTGTGTTCAGGAAGCCTGCTTCGCAGACCGATGTTTGGCCCAGGCCAGTGAACAATGAGGCGCCCAGTGAACACCCGCCAGCACCTGCTGGCGCTGCCGGTACCAGCGTGGGTTACGGCGAGGCCGGCCGGCGGCAGCCGCGCTGCCGCCGGGCGGCAGCGTGGCGCCCAGGTGCCAGGCGGCTGCCGCCCCTGTCTTCAGAAAGTGTTGAAAAAAGGAAAAAAACAAATCGCTGCCTTGTGCTGCCTGTCACCACTGTGTTGCGGCAGGCCACCACCTCTGGCACTGGTGAAACGACTCAAGTGTAGGCATGTGGCTGTTGTACGGCCGCCGCAGGCGGCGGCGGCGGCACGCCGCCACCCTTGCCACACAAACAAGTGTCGTCCAGTTCGTGTGCGAGGAAGTCCCGAATCGGCTTAAGTCTAGATAGAACGTTCGTGCCTCTATTTATGGACCCCCTCTTCGGAGGGTGGCAACCGTTAAACTTGGAACGATACAGAGAAGATTAGCATGGCCCCAGAAGCATGGATGACACGCACAACTCGGTGAGATTGTATCCAACTTTTTTTTTTTGGTTGGGGGATGGTCTCAGGCAACCAGCAGCACCTCGACTGGAGCTAGGCTGTCTTGCACCAGCGCGGCACACTCCCAAAGGGACTGACCACAGCCTGCGCACAACCTTCAGTAGAGAGCCTGCCGTGACCTTGAACAGGCACCTCTGACTCGCCACAGATGTTGAAGCTCAAGGTTGCCCCTACTGGCATTCATCATAGACCACCCACAAGCGGTCAACAACCTGCAACAATGGCACGAGAAGCAGGGCACAGTTGCATGCATGTCAAAAGCACTGTGGCAGCGCCACCAGCTGACTCTCATTGGGCCATAATCACTGTCGAATTCATCATGACCATGCAACGCTGCACACCAACACAAAAACACAAAAAAACATGCTCATCAATCGACACGGGACAGCACCTCCCCAACAATAGTGGTCACCTCTAACCAACCGCTGGTAGGCCGGCAGTTCTACCGGTGGCCAGATTTACCAGGTATGCCGCTGTTAATTTAGCAAGTGCTGATCATTTTTACAAGTACTTGCAGGATGGGAAGGTGTAGGTTGATGTTCTTATTTATTTATTAATTTTTACAAGGATTCAAGCAAATAAAGCGGGAATTAAGGCAATACTTGTAAATCGTACTGGTGATTTTGGTTTGGCACTTGGAATTTTTACTGTCACTCAAATTGAACTTCATAACGCATGTTACATGTGTGTATGTACAGGTGCGATGTGCATGTGTATGCACATGCGGGCGCACAAAACTTGGAGAGCCACGCACTGTCAGCTGCCCTACACGGGTGGGAGGTCGTGCAGGGGTGCAGTGGGCCACGACGGCTGCGGGTTGGCAGCAGCAGCACCGCACTCAGCATGCCACTTGTTGCTGACCAGAGAGTACTCTCCATATGTCAAGTAGCCGCGTGGCGCGTCTGCGGTTCCACAGCGGGCGTGCTCCTGCCTCAGGTCACCCCTGCGGTGCAGGGCCCCTGCCCACTCGTTCAACAGTGTCTCCGCCTCCTATGCAAGAAACTGTCACCACCGAGTAGGCTAGCAGCAGGTAATCCACCGGTCCCACGTCTTCTTTAGGGACCCGCTGATTGACAACTGCATGGGCAGCAGCAGGGCGCCAAACATAATCTCAGATGCCACAGCACCAACGCGGCTGTAGAACTTGATGCTTTTGCGCCCTCCCTCCGCGATCGCCATCTGGCATGGGAGCTCCATTGCAGGTACGATGGCTGCGTGCTCTGGGGTGTCATCGGGCGATACCGTCACCTCAAAGGTGCCCTCCTCCCAGAAGAAGAGCTGGCACAGCTGTAGGAGCACGGAGGTTATGCCCACGGCCATGAACCCTCCCTGCAGGGGATGTCAGAAATGCGGTGTGTGCATTCATGTGGTCAGTGTAAAATGGGAAGCGCTGCCAATGCGCTACACGTGCAATCAACAGACAGAGGCACAACCAAGCAGGGGACACAAGAGAAGAGCTAGCCTAGTGGTAAGCCCTCACTCACCGTGCTCCAGACTTGGTGTGTAAGAGCTTTCACTAGAACGCCGCTAGCAAGCACCAAGCACTGCACCGTGTTCTAGTCACCATTCTCAAGTGACTGCCTTCAAGCTCTTGATGATTCGCCCACACGTTGCGTGTGACTATCACGAGATTGACCAATTAACATGAGCATGAACATCAAGCATGTGCACATATAATACCAAAAGGGTAGCAGTGCATGTTTGCCATGTCAAGTGCATGGTACATCATGTTTTGCTGTTCCGTTTTGTTCTTTTGCCAGGTTTTCCGAACACAAAACAGCAGGTCCAGTCCTCTGTTTTTCACCTGGCCCCGCCATTGCGGCATTGTTTGTTCATGCCATACCAACGCGGCACCGCACGGCACCGAGGGTGTTGACAACGCATGTGCACGCCCAACCACAGGGAAAAAAAACGCGGATTGTCAACGGCCTGCTATCATGTGTTTTGGGAGGCTTCTACTAGTGGAGCGGCCCGGCATAGGCGCCAGCAGACCTTTTACGCACGGCCCGTGGAATGTTTCACGCGCACAGAAACAGTTCAAGGAATGTTCCACGTGCACAGAAACGGTCCATGGAATGTTCCACAAGCACAGAAACTGTCCATGAAATGTCCCAAAGCACGGAAACAGTCCATGGGATCATGTTCCATGAGCGCAGCAGCAGTGCGGCGCCCAAGGCGATGATGCAAATACTGTCATGCCTGCATGGGCATTGACAGTGCGCTGGTGTGCGGCACAAGTCCCCCGTGCCTTGCTCCGCTGCTCGTGCCGAAGGTCGCTGCGCGTGGGTCTCAGACCCACTGCCACACCTGCAGGTGGCCTGCTGAGCACCGACAGCGGCACAGAAGTCGACCCGAGACCCAAGACCAGTACGTCAGGGGGGGGGGGGCGTGCTGCCGAGCAGCTGAAGGGCCCACCCCAGCCGCTGCGACCGACTGCTGCAGCCGCAGTTAAACTGCCATTGCTGCTTCACAGCTTCCGACAGAGAGCTCGAGCTGCAGCTTTCAGTTGGCACTGGTCAGCAGCTTCAAGTTCCTCTCCGCCACCTGCCGCCACCGTGCCGTGGCCCCAGGCAGCATGGTGCACACCGAGGAGGAGAGGAAGCAGCTGAGCTCATGGCGGACCTGCAGGGCCACTTATGGGCGGGTCATTCAGGCGGCAGACCGGAAGCAAGACTACCGCAGCCTCATCCCCCTCAGCAGCCACGCTACACCTTGGAAAAGGCCAGGGAGCGGTACGCGGCTGTGTGCCTGAAGATCCGCGCGACGGAGGAGGGGAACAGGCTTCGACAGGCCCCGGCGGTGATGACGGGCGGCGGTTTCACTCACGCAGAGGAGGGGCAAGGGACGGCGACACCCCCCCAGCAGCAGCAGCAGCAGCAGCAGCAGCAGCAGCAGCAGCCGGAGCAACTGGACAAGGAGGTGCGGCAGCGCAGCAACAGCATCGGCGGTGGCAGCAGCGGAGCAGGCGGTACTGCTGCGCCTTCGGCTGGGCCTGCAGGGCGGCGCGGCGTGAGGGAGCGGCGGGGTGCCCGGTAAGTGTGCTGTTCCGCCCCGGCCTAGCATCGGAGTGTGTGCTCTTGTGTACACACTTCACTTCTTGTCGTTCCAAGCTGGAAACCGAACATGAAGTGCTCAGGTCAGGTATGCAGCCCCTGCCACTGTGGCCTGGTCTTGTGTTCACTGGTATCGTCAGCAGGCGGGCTGTCACAGTTGTCGACAACTCCGCCTGTTGGGACAGTGCCAGCAGAGCAGCGTTGTGCATATATCGTTCTCCTGCCAAGACCACCTGCGCAACGCACTGCACGTCGTGCCCTGCCCACTCTGCACATTGGACACCACACAAGTGCGTGCAGCTGCTGTGCATGCCTTGCAACATCATGATCACCGGTCGTCGAGTTAAACGACAGCTAGACGGGAGCGCCATGAATTCACAGCCAAGCAGTTACCCTGTGTCCAGCAGCAGTGGCAACCTGGTCCAACCGACTGGCACAACATCAGCAGCAGCAGTTTACGGCCACTTCACACACGCACACACACACAGACACATGGCCGCTCACATACTGCAGCAGTACTAGCGCACCGACAGCGACGACACATGCGCTGTTGCATCACAAGATTTAAATACTTGAAACGCCCGCATAATACCCCACAGACCCCTACGAGATTCACACTCATATGCGCGTACCCACTTGCATTGGTGTGACCGGTATGCTTTGAAATAGAGCACCGAGAGCTGCCAGCTTTTTCGCTGCCTGTCTGATTTTCTCGCACCGTTTGCAAAGGGCTTTCCGCGCCCTAAGCGGAGTTTAGTACAAGTACAACTGAGCCTGCCTCACGTGTGACCTGCTGCTGTACCCTGAGAAGCAGGCGCCGTGTGTGGAGTGCGCGGAGCGCAAGCAGGAGCTCGACATGCTGCGCAGCGAGCTGTCGCGGCTGCGCGGCGTGCACACAGAGCTGCGCAGCGACCACACGAAGCTGCGCAGCGCGCACGCGGAGCTGCGCAGCGACCATGCGGAGCTGCGCAGCGCGCACACGGAGCTGCGCAGCGGCTACACGGAACTGCGCAGCGCGCACAAAAGGCTGCGCAACGCTCACACGGACCTGCGACGCGCGAACACGGCGCTGCGCAGCGAGCACGCGGAGCTGCGCAGCGCGCACAAAAGGCTGCGCGACGCGCACACGGAGGAGCGCAGCGCGCACACGGAACTGCGCAGCGCGCACGAAGGGCTGCACAGCGCGCACACGGAACTGATCAGCGAATTCACGGAGCTGCGCAGTGACAACACGAACCTGCGCAGCGCGAACACGGACCTGCGCAGCGACAACACAGCGCTGCGCAGCGAACACACGGAGCTGCGCAGTGCGCACACGGAGCTGCGCAGCGCACACACGGGGCTGCTCAGCGAGCACACGAAGCTGCGAAACGCGCACACGGGGCTGCAGGCAAAAGCTGCTGTGCAGGTCGCGCGCATCGTCCAGCTGGAGGGGGCGGCGGCGCGGGCAGCACTGCGCGGCACCCTGCTGTGAGGGGGCGCCGGGACAGCGTAGTACCCCCCAAACGACGGCGGCACTGCTGTGCGCTTAAGTGCCAGTGCCGAGCGCGTACATTGACACAGACTGGGGAAGCAGTGGCACCATGCACGTACTTCGAAGTGCCATAGTGGCTTGATCCGTGCAGCTACTTGGTGGCACAGCGCGGGCGAAGCACACAGAACGCGGCTCCAGCCCAGAGCACTGCCACACATGCAGGACCTTCGCGGCTCGGCCGCGCACCGGCTGTGGGCACGCAGCAGTGCCGCGCACGCAGGTCGCACATGCACACTTACACACGCACAAAGTAGCAGCGCAGCGAGCGCTCATCGTGCGTGCTGCGACTGCCGCCGCCGCTGCTGCCACACTAGTGGCATCGACACCACGCGCTGCAGCGCTGGAGCGAAGCACCCCCTGCCGTTGCGATGCGTGCACCCACACACCGGTGATGACCACCAGCAGCATCCTGCACGCGTGGTCGAGTCATGGACGGTGCTTTGTTACTGCTCTACTGCGCAGATTGCTGGTACCATGGTCACTACTTGCATGGAAGAGGTGCTCAATACTCGCTCACTCCCTCACCGACTCTCCTTGTTGCTGTCTGCTATTCTGCCTCACCTCACCCACCCCACTCACCTGGACCACTGCCAAATTGACCAGTAGCAGGGGGCCCTAGGGCCTGAATCTTATTCCAGCCACTTTCGACGGGGAAGGAAGTGGCCAGATGTGAGGCATGCAGCTACTCCAGCCAGGCGCTGCTGCACTAGAGTACTCCCCCTCTCCCTCTCAGAGTGCTCAGCAGAACTGCCTGGGCCTCCTCAGTTGTGATGATGCCTGCTGCTGGTGGCGCACCTGCTGCACCATCATGTGCACATGCACTACAACTAGCTAACATTATTGATACACCACTTGCTGTCTGGCTCGGTCATTCCCCCCTTGAAGCCTGTCAGGCCCACCTAGAATAAAAAAAAGCTAGACATTTGGGATTGTTCTTCAGGAGCTCGGGTCAACCTGCACCTGTTCCCAGATTGCACCTGAGTTCGCCGACTGGGCCGACTGGGCCGCCTGGCCGTGAGCAGCCAGCACACGTGGCCGTGTCTCCCCGCTCGGCAGCACTCATGGGCCCTGCCCAGCACCAAGACGCTCTCCCTCCTAAGTGCACCAGCTTCACAACCTGCCCTCCCCACAGTGCAGGAACACAGCAAGCAGCAAGTTGCACCTGGCGCGCAACTGCAGAAAGCGACCAGCAACACCTCGAGGATCTATGAGCCTGATCAAGCGCCTGTACACCATGGCCACCGGTACCGCCACCCCGTCTCCTGTTCCGGCTGGGAAGACCGTCCCTGTGGATGGCGCCAGCATCATCGCCAAGCTGGGAGGGGCACCCCCAACCCTTGAGTACTGGCAACTGCCAGGGGGGCTCGAGGGGCGCGGTGGCATCGTTCGCCACACACTGATCATCCACGGTAAGCAGCTCTCGGCAACATCTTCGACTTGAAGCTTCGCCCTGCTGCTGTGCCGGTGGTGTAGTGGTGCGCTGTATCTTGCTGGCGGCGTGCCTGCCATTTGAGATGCTGCTGGTTCACCGAGCGAAAGCACGCCAGCGCACCAGCGCTCGCCACTTTGCCGCCCGTGTGACAAGCGTGAGCAGCATTTTGCCACTTGCAGGTACATCCCTGTTCATCCCACGTGCACAACTGGATCCGCTCCTGCTGCCGCCGCTGCTGCTGCCGCCGCCGCTGCTGCTGCTTTCCCTGCCGTTACCTGCTGCTGCATTCGCCTCCCCAGGCATCGACTTCGTCAACGGCTACTTCCCCATGAGTGAGTGGCAGGACCGCAAGGCCAAGCTGCTGAGCACGGGCGACAACCCCTTCGGGAATATTCCCGTGGTGCGCCTCGGCGGCAAGCTCAGCGGCCAGACCCTGTTTCAGAGTGTGTCGACCTCGCGATACCTGTGTGCTCTCATGGGCGCCGAGCCATCCGACCCCCACAAGAGGTTCATGCAGGAAAGCGTGGCGCGTGTCAAACCGGCTGTGACACTTGGGCGACTCTCATTTATCTGTCAGCTCTGCAATTAGTGCATGTGTGCAGGCTTGTCACACTAGAAAGCGCTAGCAAGCTACACGCATTGGCCCAGCACTTATGCAACAGCCTTGGCAGGTTAATGCACGCACCACGTGTAACCACTGCAAGCGCCGAACCGACCACCCACACCCGCCCACCCGCTGTCGCCACTGTGGCGGCAACTGACTTTCTCCTCAAACACTGCCACGCGTGTTTTCGCAACCCGGCATTTCAGGACGTCATCTCGGAGGAGTACATCACCTGGCGGGCCAAGTGGGTGACGGCCATCGTCGCGCCCGAAGACACGCGCGCCGCCGTCCACGCCGCCTACGCCACAGAGCAGCTGCCCACCACCCTCACCGCCATGGAGGCGCTCTACGCCAAGTTCGCCGCGGCCACCAACGGCCGCAGCGGCGGCGGCGCCGCGACGCCCTACGCCGCCGGCGCGGCCGTCCCCCTGCACGGCGACATTGCGGTCTTCACGATGCTGAGGGACGACATGGGTGCGGGATTTCTCAAGCGCGAGGCCCTCGCCGCGGGCTACCCGCGGCTGGAGGCGCTGTACCGCGCCGTGTCGCAGATACCGGCCATGGCGGCCGACCTTGCGGCCGCCGCGCCTAAGGCCTGAGCAGGCTGCGGGCGATGCAGCAGGGAGGAGGACTTCGGTTTTGGGGGGGGGGCGCCATGTACTGCGCCGTGTCTGAGATACCGGCCATTGCGGCTGGCCCCGCGGCCGCCACGCCCACGGCCTGAGCACGCTGCGAGCCATGCAGCAGGGAGCGGGGCTTCGGTATTTTTTTTTGCCGTGAGCAATGTGCTACACCGTGTCGGAGATACCGGCCATTGCGGCTGACCCCGCCGCGCCCGCGGTCTGAGGGGCCTGCGAGCCATGCAGCAGGGAGTGCGGCCTCGGGTTTTTTTTGCCCACGTGTAAATGTTTGAACACACACTGGCAGTAGTGGGGGGGAAGGGGGTGGGGGTGTGTGTGGGGGGGGGGGCATTGCTTGGTTTGGCTGGTGCCTGTACGGGGATCTCATGGGGGTGAAGGCAGCGCTTTCCCTGCTGGGCACGCAGTTTGTACAGGACATCCCATGCAGACGCATAGCCAGCACTGTGGTGGCTTGACGTGTGGCAGCTGTTAATGGTAACGACTGCACAACCGAAGTCATGTTGTGGTGAGCGGCACTTGTTGGCTCTCTGGCTGCTGGTGCGTTGTGCGCCTGTCTCATGTGCACCGCCAAGCATAGTGGGATGTATACTTGAAGTATGGGAATGTACTCGAGGTAGTGTCGTGTTGCACTACCCAGCACGCCTCATGCATGGCCCATGACTGCAAGCAAACAGCTACCTATAATGTGCCATGTCTGCGAAACTACCACAGGTGTACTAGTGGCACGGTCCGTGCAGCAAGTCCGTGCGCAGCACAGAGCGCACAACACTGCCGCAGCCGAAGCCACTGCTACACATGCAGGCGGCAAGCGGCGCGCAGTAGCCGTGGCTGGCCTGACTGGTCCCAAGGCAAGGCCGTGCGCGCGCATCAAAAAGTACTTCAAGTACTACTAGTAGTATTATACTTCAAGCAGTATACTACAAAGTATGAGGGGTGTGCGGGGCAGGTGCTGGTGTGGGCGGGGGGAGAGCACGGCCCTGCATGGCACCCTGGCGGGTGACCTGCCCTGGCAGGTCGAGCCCTAGGTAGCCGGCTGGCACCTGCTTGCCCTTTCTCTGTTCGTACACATTCTTTGCCATGCATTTGCCTTGGCACCTGTAGTGGCCGTGCTGGCATACATGACATCCATGGGCTCTTGCACGCCCACAAGTGCAAATAAACAAAACTACTACATCTACTACATGTATGCTTTTGTGCAATCCCCACCCTAGCCGAGTGCGAGCGGCGGCGCGGGGCGCCGATCCGCGTCGCGGCGCACGCGCACACGTCCCTTCTGCTTATACGCGCATTTGCCACCACACGTACTCAAGATGTTCACAACACAGAATACAGATTTGCCAACCCTTATCTTCCATGGATGTGCCGCGTGCGTTCTTGTGCAACCCCCACCACACGGGAGTGCGAGCTGCGGCGGGGGGCGCCGTGGCGCACGCGTACGCGGCCGCTGCATCAAACAGTTTTGTCACGAGTCATATACCCTTAGAAGTAGCTGTAATTACTTGTTGAAGTACTTGAACACATTCAAGTACAACACAAGTTTTTCTGCAACCCCCACCACAGGTGAGTGCGAGCTGCGGCGGGGCGCGCCAATACGCGTGGTGGCGCACGCCTACGCGGCTGCTGCATCAGTGTTTTCCCGATTAATATACTTGTAATTACGTGTACTACTATAGTACTTCAGAGACGTATACACGTTGTATGTCACATTTGAATGTGTTTTTCTCTGCACCACAGGCGAGTGCGAGCTGCGGCGGGGCGCGCCCATTCGGGTTGTGGCGCATGCCTATGCGGCTGCGCTGGCGGCGGACCCGAAGCGGCGGGAGGCGCCCTACCGCCTCGCCAAGGCGTACCGGCGGATGGTGCGGGACGACGTCACGTGCTTCCACTTTGCGCGCTTCGCCAACGACATGCCGGAGAAGACGGCGTTCTCGCTCTTCATCGACCAGAGGGTGAGCGTGATGCGGGGCAGCTGTCGGTGTAAACAATGTAGTTGGTGCCCTTTCTTTTGGTATCATTTACTTCAAGTATGTTACAGGACGTTTTTGTGGTGAAGTTTGTATACAGCTCCAGACACAAGTATTTCGTATAAATGTAGGGCGTGCGCGTTGGGCGGTCAACACGTGCAGCATATTTTGCACCACATCCTCTTACACACTTGCCTGCTACGTGCTGCTAGTTGTTCAGAAGTACGGGTAATACTTCCCATCCCATGTGCACACATGAGCTCCCCCCCCCCCCCCCCCCGGTCCAATGCTACGGAACGTTGGACAAAATGTCCGCATGCATGTACGTGCACACTTGCCTACTACTACATACCATTAGCAGTACTTGTAAACCATAAAACACACACACAAGTATCGGTACGTGTACCTGGTCACACATGAATCCCCTCCCCCCTCCCTCCCGGCAGGTGCACCGCTACAAAACGCTCGACGAGCCATGCGCTTGCGCCTACGCGTCGGGCGAGCGCATTTACCTACTCACCGTAGCGTACACACGCTCATACTACTTCAGCATACTGCCAGAACACGCATGCTCCAATTCAACCCTAAGTTATACTGCGTGCGCGCACGAACGCTCTTCTCCGCCACAGGTGCACCGCTACGGGACGCTGGACGAGCTGTGCGCGTGCGCGTACGCCGCGGGCGAGCACCAGGTGGGCGCCAACGCGTGCATGGAGCTCCTGCGGCGTGTCCAGGAGGACATCGCAAGAGACGGAACCACCGCCGACAAGGACGACCTGCTCTCGCGCGCCCGCCGCAACCTCGGCATGCACCAGCACAAGCTGGCGCAGGGGGATGTCACGGCCGCGGCGTAACGCCGCCCGTCGTTGCTCCACGCGGCTACAGCCGGCAGCCGCTGTGTGGTGAGCGGGGGGGGGCGTGGCGGACATGGCATAGTGCCGCCTGCCGCTGCCCCAAGCGGCTACCGCCGGCAGCTTCTGTGTGGTGAGCGGGGGGGGCGTGGCGGCCATGGCATAGTGCCGCCCGCCGCTGCTCCAAGCGGCTGCCACTAGCAGCTGCTGTGTCGTGAAGGGGGGGGGGCATGGCGGCCAGGCATAGTGCCACCCGCTGCCACTCCCAAGCGGCTGCCACTGGCAGCTGCTTGTGTTGTGCACGCACCAGCAGAAGGTGCGGCGCGCACAGCAGGCACGGGGGCGGCCGCGGCATGGCACCGCTGCTGCTGTGGCGCTTGTTGGTGGGGAAAGGGCTGCTGCCATGGTCAGGCTGGCGCCGCGCGGCTGGTGCAGCTGGGGGGCTGCCACAGGCTGCGCCTGCACTGGGGGGCGGCTGCCACTGCAGCGGCGGCGGCGGCACGTGCCCTGGCGGGCGGTGGGAGTCAGGCATTGGTGCGCCCGCGGTGACGTTGTGCCGCTGCGGCTGCATTCAGCGGCGGCAGCACGCTGTTGACGTGCACACTTCAGGAGGTCCCATAGTGGTGTACACCCAGCTTCGAACTAGCGGTAGACAAAGTGAGCCCATGTGGGGGCTGTGTGTGTGCGGTGTGTGTGTGTCTGTATGTGGTGGTTTCGCGTGGTGTGCGTTGAGCTTTGAGATGTGTCCCAGGCGCATACTTTCCGGCCACCACTGCTGTCCGCACTGCGCAGCCGTGGCGCGCTATTACTCTCGCAGGCCATGGCCCGGTTTGGCGGTGGCGCACTCACCAACATCAATAGTGAACTATTTAGCTCAGACGCGAGCGGTGCAACGTACCACGCGTGTGCACGCTTGTGATCGCTGCCGCCATTTGCTTGCTGCCTTGTTTTAATGTACTAGTAGTATTTATATGCCCCGGGAGCAAACGTGCTCAGCCAGAGGCAACAGGTAGGCGCTGCAGCGCACTCACTTCCTTGGCAGCCGCCCCCCAGCACACGCCACCAGGACACACGGGAAGGCTGTAGCAGCAGCACAGCCGTACCAGTGCCACCAGTGCAGCCAAATATTTCTCTCTGAATGCATGCGCAGCATTGACACAGGGGTGAGAAACACCACCTTGTCAGTGGCTGCACGGCAGGTGCGCGCAGCGACCAACGTGTGTTGGCCATTAGCCACGCATTCGGTCAAGCAGCGTCTGCCAGGATGGTGTTTGCAGTTCACACAGCCGTGTGCCCCAGCACCGGTACTTGGGTTGCCAACCAGTGCCAGATGCGCAGCGGCAGGACAGTTGCAATGTGCATCACAAACGTGGCCCCGACAAGTGAGGGTACTACTAGTCCTTTGATTGGATTAGCACTCGTTGGGGTGCAAAGACCACCATGCCATGCATGCCCAACCAGTGACATGTTGAGACGTTGGTGAACCATGTGCTCAGGCGGGCGGGGCGCATAAACAGCATACACATTAATTAACGTTAATTAACAGCCACAGCATCAACAGCAGCAACCACAACAGCGCTGCCAAGCAAGCATGACATGTACTTGTAATCGAGTTCAGGAACAGAGCTGTGCATGCCAGTGGTGATGATCAAGTTGTTGTGCTGAGTTCATTTTCGGGGGGCAAAGTGCACATCAGCTTCGCGGTTGTGTTGATGGCGCTTGCAGCGCTGGGCATCTGGTGGGCGTTGGTGTCAATCATGAACATAAGGCCACAGGGATTTTTACCACAATGCATTGGATACGATGCCCTGCGGCATGGTCTGTGAATCCTGCGCCCAGGCCTGTACCCTTCTGTCTATACCGCACTGGCGCTCTCTCCCGCGCTCTTACACATAGGGGGCCTCTGCCAAGGCACAAGCGTTTGAAACAATTTTTGTGCCAGGGCGTGCCTGGAGTCGGCACGCCTGGTTGCAACATGGAAGGGGGGTGGGCACACAGCAAACGCACCCACGACTCACAGAATGTCAACGGGGGGAAGGTTGGCCGAGCAGCAACACCAGCAACTGCAGCAGGCACGAGGGGACTACTGCTGCGGGACTGGCTCGCTAGTGCGGAGCACACCAAGCTGGGCTTGAGGGTTCGCTACAGTCTGGGCGCAGCCAACGCTCGCACCGTCTGGCTCGTGCGCCCGACATCAGCAACAGTACTGCCACATATATACGCTGCAGGGGTGCGCGCGCGAAGAACCGCGAGGGCGGGGGCGGGTCACCGCGACCCCTACTCCCGCCGGAACACCCAGAAAGGAAGTACTTCAAGTACATCACCACCCTGAAGAGTACAGCTTGCCGCAGTACTTGAAGTACTTGGAGGTCACCCCACAGGCGCCCCTACCCCGCCAGGTCCGCCGCGAGCGGTGGGTACGCGTCAATGTCGTCCGCGCTGTCCATGCCCGACATGGCCGTGTCCCACTGGGCGTGGGCCTCCACTGCGGCGTCCCTGTGGATAGGGTTGCACGAAAACGCATATGGGCGTTTTTCCTTGTTAAAAGATGTGCAATAGCTTCATATGCTGGGCCAGCCACCGTGCAAGAGCACCAGATACTACCCACACATGCCTGGGGCAAGCTGTTGCCATCACAGCAGCCGTGCACGCTGCATATACGCTCCGTATACGGCATATATGGCTTGCACCTACACGTTTTCGCGCAACCCTACCTGTGGAGCACCAGCCTTGCGACCTTGATGGCTGGCACCCTTTGAATCAGACGGTTGGCGATCGCGTTGTGCAGAGCCTCCAGGGGGGTGGGGCACCCTTGCATGGCGGCCGCAGCGGCTGCCAGCAGTCCATGCGTGCGGGCAAGGTTCTCAGGGGCCGCGCCGTGGAAGGGCCCGCCGTCGTCGCTGAGGCGCGAGGGGGGGTGACAGGCGGCCAGCAGTGCAGTCTTGTGTGAGCTGCCTGGCATTAGTATGTTTGTTACAGTACCGTAACTGACGGATTGTAACCCCCCCCGCTTTGTCACCGGCGGGGTTTCCTGCTGCTAGCATGGGGGGCGTTATGCATGCACCCACGTTATACAGAGTACCCAAATTTGTATAGAATACCCCCCCGCGTTGCCGTCATCAAGGCGCCGTCAGCCTCGCGGGGGGCGGTATACAGGGTCATATGACGCTGCATAACCCGCCCCCTTATTGAACAAGACCCCCGCATTATACTCCGTCAGTTACAGTGTTATGTTATGGACTGGTTGTTGACAATATGGCTGGCGACACTGTGCGTGGCGGCGGGGCATGCGTATGGTCTGCGGGAAGCTGGGTGACGCGGTCTCCGGTCACGTTTGTATGTGCCAACTCCGCGAACTTCACAGTTGGAGTTCTTACTTCAACCTTCCGGTCAGCACTCGTGGTCGCAGCACACGCCTGCTGTGACATTACCCAAATTTCGGTGGCACCATGAGCAAGCGGTATGAGCCATACCGTATGACACACAATTCAACATGTGCGGCGCAGAAGCTGCCACGCCTGGCACACATAAAAACGAGGCAGGCACCATATATATGGCATGCCTCACATCATGTGAGTCATATGCCACCACAGTATAAAGGAAGCGCTCTGCTGCATGTATGCATACCTTGCGTGCCACTTCAATTGCACCATTGCACTTCCGCTGGTGGACATTGAAAAGCACACATGTGCATGCCAGTGGCAATGCCTGACGGGCAACGCACCAGCACTGTCCCTGTTCATCAACCAGGTCCACAAGGCCGTCATGGGCCAGCAGTATCACATGTACGCCGTCGACCACTTCATGTGCCTGTATCTCCTCCTGCCAACAGCCGAAGAGGCGTTCACAAGAATGGCACAGGGTGACCTGAGAAGCAGTTGTGTCACATGCTGTCGAGTGCAATGCGCAGCAGCAGTGCCCACCTGGCACACTTTTCGTCTCTGTCGCTTGGCACGCCGTGGGGGTCTTGCCTGCTCGCAATTGCCGCACACACCACACACTGGGGAGCCACCACCACCGGAGCAGCCATCACCACCGGAGCCAGGTCGAGAGGCAAGCGGGGCGTCCAAGAGGGCAGGCCGGCCCGCCATAGGATATACCGCCGTCTGAAGTCCCTACCTCACACTGCTGAAGTGTCACGCTGTGTCGCGGTTTTTCGGTGCCTCCCATTGGCGCAGCGCGCTGCCGCTCCTTCAAACGTGATCAGCTGGTGCCAGTGCTGTGCGCTGCGAGCAGACCTGTGTGTAACTCAAAGTGATGGGTCACAGCGGATATTTTTTGCATCATGCGCCGTATAATGTATGTAAATACGCCGTATAACGTATGCAGATGAACGCATTTATACGGCAAATACGCCGTATGTCGCTTTTTGGGGCGTAGAAATACGTAGGAATACGCCGTATTTTGTATAACGTACTACTGTAGTATAAAATAGCGGTGCCATGTGCTGTGCGCTGCGAGCAGGTGTGTGACTCACCATGACCACCTCGTCCTGCTCCGCGCCGCAAAGGTCCATCACCTGTTTGGTGTGTCGGCAGGGAGGCGGCAACAAGCCATGTGTATGCCGTCACCCACCACACCCAACAGTGATGCTTCTAACGCAGCGCACACTACAAAGGTACACCTGCTGGCTGCTGCCAGCCAGCAGTATGCTGTTGGCGCGTGCTAGCGCTTGTATACACATCTCACCGTGCCAGCACACCACCCCCCCACACACCTCACAGCTGTCGTGCTGAGCGGGCAGGGCGTAGCAGTTGCGGTGATGCCATGAGCATTGCAACAGCTCACGTCGATGAAGGTGTTGAATGCGGCCTCGTGTGCCTGTTCGTCTGCGTCCTGGTGCGTCTGCTGCTGCACTGCTGCAGAGGCACGCTCGGTTCCCCCTGCACCTCTGCCGCTGGCATGGCCAGGGCGGCGGCCACCTCCGCCACCTGCATTCACATACATGTGCGGGCAGGATAGTGTTGTGGAAGTGGTGCATACGACATGTACTTTTAAGTAGTTTTAAGTACTTCTAAGTATACGGTCTTTCACATGAACAGGCGCGCCAGGCCTGTTGGTGGAGCGGTACACTAGGATACCACGGTTTATGACAGCTGTGAAGGTAGTGTACGCAGGCACATGCATACCATGAGCACACACCATGACAGAGCTGCTACAGTATCAGGGTGAGCTGGTCAGCCGCCGCTGGTGCGGTTCCGTGCTTCTCGTAACGCGCCACGTGCACTTGTCACAACGATGCATACAGTCGTCGGCAAGCCTGCAACTGATGGCACAATATCTGCTGTGAAGTGTGCGCTGCGGCTGCGAGCAGGTGCCTCTGCTGTTGCACCCCAGTGCTGCTAGTGTCCACACTGTTGATGCACGCTAATGCTCACGCATCTCCCCATATCTGCACCCCACACATCTTCATGCTGAGCGGGCAAGGCGTGGCAGTTGCGCCGATGCCATGCTCCCTGCAGTAACAACTCACGCTGTGCATGTTGAACTCCACCACCTGATCCACCTCTGCGGTTCCACGTGAGGCTGGCGGCTCTGCTGCCAGGTTGACAGCGCCGCTCAGTACGCGTTTCGTGTAGATGCGCACAGACCTGGCGTAACACAGCAGAAGACAAGACGTGCCGGGAGAAGACGTTAAGGCCACTGGCATTGCATGCCGGGATCCCTGCTGGCTCACTGCAGTCGTGCATGCCTGCACGAGCTTACAAACACCAGCACTCAGTTCGCTGCAGCAGGCTAGACATCCAGCTGCCTGCTGAGAGCAGACGGCGCAGGGAATGAATGCACATATGCCTACCGCAAGCCACAAACCCCACAGCACCCTGGCGAGAAAAACATGAACATGAAAAATGAACATGAACATGAAAGAATGAACATGAATATGAAAAGTGAACATGAACAGCATGTGACGCACCTGCGTGGCTTCCCCTGGCTGGTGTCATTGGGGCCCTGCAGTGCGCGAGAGACACCAGAACTGAGTGCCGGTAGTGCGTAATGTAGCCGTGTTCTGTTCAATGAGACGCAGTGGTTCAGTCACCATTCAGCTCACTAGGGCAAGGCATTACCAGTGCCCGTCCTATGAGGCAGCTGATACACACACTGCTAGGCACGCAACCAACACAAGTGCTCTACCACTGCACGTGCGTCCTGGCATGTACAACATCTGGTTCATACCTCTTGTGCTTTCACACTGGCCGCAGCTACGTGAGCGCGTGAAGGTGTTGCGCAATCACAAGGAGTCAGCCCCTGGCGTAATACCGCGCCCAACATTACATGCCCCCTTCTGGTACGTGGTACTTGTAGTATTTACATGTGTTGTAGGCCCTAGTAGGTCGCCAGGCGTGCCAGACGAAGCCTCACAGGCATGCACCTGAACATTATTCACAGGCAGAAGCCAGCTTTGTGGCTACATTGTTGCCGTATTGCCGGGGCTCACTTGTGGCGCCTGCGCCTGCGTGCCCGCAGCGGCAGCCGCCGCACCGGCAGCGCCACCGCCTGCCGCCTTGTGGCGCCCCACGAACTCCTCAGCCTCCACGACGAGTGCATTCAGAAGGGCGCCGATGTTGCCCAAGCCCCGGTGCTTCTGGTGCAGGTCTTGCAGGGCCTGGTTAAACATCCGCTCGGTTCCGCCAGCAGCTTTGGTGAGGTCAGCGAGTGCCGCTGCGAGGTCGGCCGTTGTGGCACTGTTGGCGAGTGTCTGCCGCCTGCTGGTCCCGTTCGCAGCTACCAGCACAGCTTGCCACACTGTTGGCGACATGCTCGAAGCCCGCGAGCCCTCGGCGGCCGGCGCCGCTCTCGCCTGCGTGCGGGAGGGTGGGAAGGAAGCAGCCCTTGAGCAGGTCAGAGTCACGTTGGCGGCGCGCGGCTGTGGCGAAAGCGGCCTTTACGGCGCCGCTCAGTACATCCCGCAGCAGCAGCCGCCGCAGCAACAGCCGAAGGGGTAGCAGCAGCGTCAGGAGCAGTCGCAGCAACAGCACTGCGGGCAGCAGCAGCAGCAGTCCCTGAAACCGAGATACGCCCCCCCATGCTTACACACACTTGGCCACCGTGGAGGGCTTGCCTGCTCGCACTTTGCGCACGCACCACCGGGGGGGGGGGGGGCACCACCACCGGACCACACAACGGGAGCCAGGTCGTGAGGCGAGCGTCCGAGTGGACAGGCCGGCCCGCCATAAGATATACCGCCGTCTGGAGTACATACATGTATGTTACATCACTCAGCCAGCCACGCGCGTACGCTTCTGACAGCTCAGTTAAATCACTTCTTGAAGTAGAAACAAGTCTGCCACCCACCTTGCGCCGCATGTCCCATGATGTCCGAGCCTGCCCACTGCTCCTGCTGCTGCTGCTGTTGCCGCCGCCGCCGCTGCTCAAACCTTAGCAGCTGCCGATTGAGTAGTTCGCGAGCCGCGCACCACCCGGCCGGTTCTGGGCTCCTCAACCAACAGTTAAAGCGAAACTGTCGTTTTGAAAACACAGCTCTCTGGAAGTTGTACGCACCAGCACCAGCAGCTCGGGAGCGCGCGAGTGCTGTGTGCCCAGCACGACAAGTTCACTCACGGGTGTGCACACTGCTTAGCCGGTGGAACCCTACTCGTAGGACAAGGCAGGAATGGCACGGGCGCTCTCTGAGGGCCTTCGTGTCCCGGCCTCGCTGCTAGAAGCGGCAGCGGGGTCTGTGCGTGTGCAACCCACCTGGCACAACGCACCGCACTGGCGGCTGGTTGGACGGCCACCGCTGCTGCTTTGGTTACTAGAGGCGCCCCCGTGTGTCAGGCGGAGCGGTCCCTGGCGACATGCGCTATGTCCCAGGCAGCAGGTGCGTGCCTGCACAGAGCGATGCCTCGGCACGGGAAGGACAGGCACTCTCGTGCGGGGAGGGCCTAGTCCGATCGACCTCGCAGATGGGCTGGCCGGTCTGTGACTACACGCGGCCTTCTCCCTTCTGCATAGCATCGAGGTCTGTGCTAACACGGGCAGCATGCTCCTCTCTCTCGCCTGAGCACTAGAGAGACAGTCAGCGACGCTGAGGAAGCGTTGTCGCAGGAGAGCTTGCTCTCCTCTGGAAGCGCGGCGGTGGCTCCGCCTGCCGCCCCTTCCGGGACTGTCCTCGTACCCGAGGCAAGCCGCTCTGTGCAGTGCAAGTAGTAGCTGGTCACGACACGACGTATACATAGGAGTCTCATAGGTGGCAGGCACTGCTGGCTGGCAGCATGTCCAGCTACACAGCGTGTACGCAAGAGGCACACAGGTGACCGGCCGCAGTCAGACTGGCCGGTAGCTGCGTTAGAACACACTTGCTTTGCTTCTGCTTAGACCTTAGGCGGCTTGCGGCGCAGCCTTATTTTGCTTCCCACCTGGGGTGTGGTCCCTGGCTGAGTGCATCCTGCGTGTCGAGCGAGCGCTTTCGCGGGCTTGATTTGTGCGTCAGGTGACACTGCCTGTGACAGCACCAGCTGTGTGTAATAGAAGGGATGGCATACATCAACCATGCAGGCAGCAATACCAAGCACCAGCACCGAAGACCAAGTACTAAATAGAGTAGTTTTCCCTCACCACTGGTCTCCACCTTGCCGGGGTGTGAGGGCTTTGGTGCCGAGCCTAGCCACCTCGGTACCGTACAGAGCGAGACCTCAAGTACGTAGTCATGTTGAAAGCATGCTCTTACCACAGTGATCTCTTTTACTACAGCAGTTACACTTGAAGTGCTACTAACTACTGCTTGTACACGCTGTTGCTGCAGTGCCGGGTTGCCGCACACTTCACCACTGACTGACGGCTCAATATGCGATGTGTCTGAGTGCTCTGCCTCATGTGCTTTCTTTGCACGCCGCGCACCCGCATCACTGGGCCAAGCTACTGCATGGACAACTCAACCTCAGGTGCGTGAACTTGAAGTTGAAGCAAAAATTGAAGTTGGAGTTGAAGTACAACGGTGAGGCTGTCCCCGGTCCGGTGACATGCCCTCCTTACCTTCATGGCGCCTTGGGTTTGCCCGGCGATAGCATGTCCAAGCTGAGCACACGTCTTGCCTGTACGCAGCATGTTGCAGCTGTCATCACTGCGCCTGTGCAAAAGGACTGGACGTCCAAAGACGGTGTGTCGCACCATGCACACCGCACCGCTGTGTGCATGATATACATATATATATATGTACATATATACATGTGTATTTTATATACATACATGTGTATATATACTACAGTTATATATGTGTATATACATGTGAGCTTGAGCTGAAAGCCGCACCAGCAGCACTCTTACTTACTGCGCATTGTGTGCATCTTGCACCCGCTTCTGTTGTCACAGGCACGAGAGCAGTGCCAGGTGCCAAGCGCAGCGGCGACAACACCAAGCTACTGTGCACCGAACCATGGCACCTTCTTGTTGTTATTTTTACAGCTGCGCAGCCAGCAGCAAGTGCGCCGCTACAGCATACCACTAGTAGCAGGCACTTCCGCTACACCACCATCTTGCTGTAGCAGCAGCGTTGGCACACGGTGCTGTGCTGTTCCTGTGAAGCTGGTGTGGTGCCGCCTGGTGTCCGGCTTGGCGGCTGCTGCTGCCGTCACTGACCGCCGTTCACACCCACACATGGGCGTTTTACCAGCCACTGCGGCATGTTGGCTAGCTAGCGCACACATGCACACACCATGGTGCCTGCACCATACAGACCAGCAATGCGACAATTGCACCCAATTGGCTGGAGGCACCTTGCGCCGCCGCCTGCTTGTTTGTTGCATGTGCTCCTGGCATGGTCTGCTTCTTATCTGTGTGGTAACTTGAAGTGCATGCGCTGGGCTGCACAGCAGCAGCCTCCCCTGATCCGCTAGCCTATGTGTTGACGCAGAAACTGGCAGTGGTTGTGGTTTCAACAGCAACCATGTGCACGTGTGCGGTGCCACGAGCAGGTACCTCTTTGGCTGCTGTTGGGGGTATGTGGAAGTGTGGCACTACAGCAGTTGTCACGCGCTCCCCCCGCCCATGCCGTGGATATCGGGGTAAAAGACCCCCCGGTTGTGTCGCCGAGCGCCGGCCGTCGCTAACACCGGGGGGTTCTTAATTGGGGGGGGGGGTCTTATACCACATTTTCCTATTCTCTATGCACTTATAAATATAGAGGTTACCCCGGGTCTTGCTGCCAGACGCCCCTCGTGCACGAAACCGGGGGGTTCTTATTCGGGGGGGGGGCTTATACCGTGGGGATCTGTATACCCCGATAACTACGGTACCCACTCGTGTGATGTCACACAATGTTATTTTATGTACTACTAGTAGTATATGCGAACTCGCAGATGACCAGAAACATAGTGCTACGACGTGCTACGTAGTACTTCAAGTACTTGGAGTATGCAGTACGGTATATATATATATATATACGTTTCTCATCTCCAACGTGCAGGGGGACCTGGCGGCGTCCCTGCCGCTGCGGCCTGCGAACACAATGGCACTGTTTTTCCCCCCCTTTATCCATACACCTTCAAAGTACTTCAGAAGTATATCCAAACCGCAGATACGGCCGTATAATCAGTGTATACGGCCTGCTCACGGCACTGTGCTGTACCAAAGTACACACCACAGTCACATAGTGCTACGAAGTACTTCAAGTACTTGAAGTATGCACTACTGTACTGTTGCACCACAGCAGTATACTCCGAAGTACGCACCACGGCAATGCGCCCGCGCTCGCACTGCCCCAAAAACCCTCGGACAAACAAAACCAGAACCACAAGATGAGAAAAAAAAGCATGCATCTGGTATACCACCCGTGTGATGCTATGTAGTATCACAAATACGCTGAAATGCGCACATGAAAACGGTTCAAAATACGCTGCCCATGGACAGCTGAGCGAGGGGTCCTCATCGGCTGTCTGCGCGGGATCACTCGGACCACCTCCAGGCAATCACAAATCGCCAAAAACGCATACGTGCCAGAGAAGTACACACACACACGCCCTAAGCGGAGTTTAATAAGAGTACATTGATCCCCTGGGACCTGGGACATGGGGCTGTAATCAGTTGGAGTAGTGCTCTGGCAACATGCCAGGCTTCCCTTAGAGTACTGAGCATTCCCAGTTTTTTCGCTACCTGTCTGACTTTCTGGTCACACGCACCGTGTGCAAAGGGCTTTCCGCGCCCTAAGCGGAGTTCAATATGAGTACATTGACAAATACTTGAGGTGTACTTGAGGTGTACGCCAAAGCAGGGGGCACTTCTGTCAAGTGTGGGTACATACATGCACTATTACGTTGCTGCATGCAAGGGGGCGCCCCAAACACGCGCGGCACGCGCACAAGCAAGGAGACGAAAGGGCACCGCGCGTGCAAATTGCACACTACTGGTGTGATACTACTCTAGTGTCACAAATGTATTAAAACGCGCACATAAAAACGGTTCAAAATACGCTGCCCATGGACGGCTGCGCGGGCGGGTCCTCGTCCGCTAGCTGCGCGGGATCGCTCGGCACCACCTCCAGGCACTCTGGAATGCGCGCCTGGAGGAAGGACGCGATGCGGTCCAGAACGAGACGCCGCTCGTGCCAGAAGCGCCCCCCCAGCGCGACGACCACCGTCGGTCCCTCCAGCTGTGAAGCAGACACCAAAAAGAGACAGAGAGACAAATGTACACACATGTGTTACAATACATTAGTACACGTGCCGTGATTCGCACGTCGGTGTGCAGACACAGGCTGCGGCCTGGGTAGCACATTTCAAGTAAAGCACTTCCTATTTACCTCAAAGTACTTCGGGGGTACTTCTTGAAGTACCTCAAAGTATTTGCTATAGTGGTAGGCGTGTCAAAAGGTGCGCGCCTGGAGGAAGGACGCAGTTCGGTCCAGAACGAGACGCCGCTCGTGCCAGAAGCGCCCCCCCAGCGCGACGACTATCGTCAGTCCCTCCAGAGCTCTGTGAAATACTACTGTAGTAAAAAAAAAGGAAGAAATATGGGCGGCGGCAGGGGTGCGTAGGAATAGAACACATGCTCCGTAGAATACTAAGTAGGTACTTCGAAGTATTTACACTGCAAAGTACTTGCGGTACGTACTTCTCCTTCAAGAGGTATGTGCATGAGCTTCAAAATTATGTAGTGCGGCGACGAACACTGAGGGTCTCTCCAGCTATGGTGCCAACGCCAGCTGTGGAACAAACACCATAGAGAGACTCTCGTATTATTACATGTACAAGGAAGCCCTGTTGGTAGTTGTCGGCGGGCGTCCAAGCAGGCAGGGAGCGTAAGCGGACTGCGTGCGGGCGCACGCCTAATAGTTTGTCCGCGAAGTCCCTAGGGATGGTGGAATTGGTTCTGTGTGTTTGTCGCAGGGTAAACTGGGTGCCGTCCGGGTTTTTTTTAAACCCCCGCACTTGCAGGAGCGCCTGCGGAAACACAGCTTCGGCAGGAGCAACACCTAGGGCAACGCTGCCACAGAAGGTATCAGTGGCGATCATCGTGTTTGCGGCATCGGCGGCACGTGCCTCAGCGGCGGCGTTTTGCACACCAGCAGCTGTAGCGACGAGGAGCATGGCCTTATGAAGGCCCTTATCCTATGAATGAGATTGACCGGAGGTTACTACCCTTCTCCCACACGCGTTACTCTCCGACACCCAGGGCAGACAGCCAGGCAGCGTGCGACGCCCGCCGTCTAGTTCACCTCTTGTACTCATACTACTAGTAGTACAAGTAAGCCCTGTTGGTAGTTGTACTCTGAATCACCACCCCTAGCCCTCAAGGACACCGACCGGCGCGTGTAGGTGTGGGGGCTGTCTGGTGCTTTTCACCTGGTGGACAAATCACCCCACAGGCTTCGGCCTGG
>JAULBY010092753.1:0-29333 GCA_032358315.1 Ophiocytium majus
GGGCCCCCCCCCCCCCCCCCCCCCCCGCACCTTCCTTTCGTGTGCAAACAACTGAGCAGCTGCGGCGTGGCAGAGAGAAGCACACACACCGTCACACACACGTTCGATAGCACTGCATAGGTACGGGTCACACACTTGATTTTGCGGCACTGCATAGGTACCGGTCACACACTTGAAGTTGCTGGGGTGGGGGGCGCCTCGCCTCCCTCCCCCCGCCCCGCAGCTGCCCTCAGGGCTTGGTTTTCTGCCGGCGATGACAAAACACAAGGAAGAGATCACTGCATGGCGCAGGGGGGGGGGGGGGGCAAATGGCGCGCGGGGGCTGGTGCGTGCCGGTGCTCCCCACCTGCCGCAGTTTTTTTATATCGTTTTGCCACATTGGACGGGGGAGGGGGGGGGCGCGCCCGCGGCCGCCCCCTCCCCCAGTACGGCTAGATGCATGAAATGGGTGTGTACCATGCGGCGGCGGCGGGCTCACGATGCGCTGCTGCTGCCCTGAGGGCGTGCTCTCTTGGCCGTGCACATGACTTTGCTGGTCAGTTCAGGCAGTGTGGGCGCTTGACAACAATGCCATCACAGAGCATGTTTCGCCACTTATACTGTACTGTTATTGAACTCCGCTTGGGGCGCGGAAAGCCCTGTGCGCGTTGTGTGCGTAGCTGGAATAAGCATCATCAAAGCATGCTGCCCTCCTGTCATACTCATTGGCAGCATCACAATGGTGTAGGCCTAAGGTGTCTGCTTGCATGCGTCATGTTATAAACAAAACCAGAACGAACGAATGACTGAGTTGTATGTTGGATTGTGCGATTCGCATTGCTGCTGTGAAAGCTCAACATGCTACAGTTGGAGCGTTCCTGCGGTGGTGCCGCTGCCTGTTTGTCACGCCATTGCACTGCAACTGCTGAGGCCAGTGGGCACTACTGTAGATGACGCACTGTGCCGTGCTCGCAGAGCAAGCACGTCGAATATGTGCCTTTGCAGCGTGACATGTTGGTGAGGCTCGCCTCATGCACGGGTGGTTACCGTAGATATCGGGGTATAAGACCCCCTGGTTGTGTCGCCGAGCGTCGGTCGTTGCTACAGTAACACCGGGGGTTGTTTTGGGGGGGGGGGGGGTCTTATACCACATTTTCCTATTCTACATACTAGTAGTACATTTATATAGGGGTTACCCCGGGTCTTGCTGCCAGACGCCGTTTCGTCCGCTTAACCGGGGGGTTCTTATTCGGGGGGGGGGGGTCTTATACCAGGGGGGGGTCTTATACTACGTAGTACCTCGATATCTACGGTACAGGTCTGCCCTCATCCATGCAGTCAGGCCTCGCTCGCACACAAGACATGTTTGCGCGGCGTGTGCGCAATCCTCATGAGCCCAAGCCTGCTGATGGCCGGGCGTATCAGGGCGTCGCCATCTTGTGTCTGTAATTCTCACCCTAACAACAGAAGTCACATGTCGGCTCTCGCTGGATCGGATGATGAGGTGCAGTTTAGTACGCTACCCACCTCGCGTCCCCCTTCTCTGAAGCGCTCTCCTCCCCTTAATCTATTCAAACTGAGCATGTCTGCATGCACATCGGTGGTATTGATGAAGAGTTGAAGTTGGCGGTTTTGTCATGGCATGCCATTGGCGCGAATGCACTCTCGTCAAACGCCGCTTGGGGCTTAGACAGTCCTGCACACGTGGTGTGCGCGACTGGAAAAGCAAGATCAAGCACGCCGCCCTTCCTCGTTTGTTGGCCGGAAAGATCGCAATGCTCAGCACTACGCACCTGCAAGTACCTTCAAGCCCAGCACATTCGCATGTGCATACATGTACACTGTCATACACTGTCATACTCGGTTTTGACCAGGCTTACCTAATGCTGTGAGGGCTCTGTGCACCAGCTGCCACCAGGCTTGGATTGCACAACGACAGACTGGCTCAGGTCAACAGGGCTGCCAGCCACCACAGGTCCTTGCCATGCGTCATGGTGCCGTCATGGTGCCGCACTTGCCTTTGCCACCTCGCATTCACACCTCAACAAGCACACGCATCGGGTCCGCACCCGACCATGCACCTCACCAAGCGGCAGCCCTATTTTAGCTGTTTGCACAAGCCGTACAGGCCGCATGTGGCACCATACGGCGCACAATCACCGTGCCAAGCGGTGTGCGCGGTTGCGGCACGGCAGCGGCATTGCAGCGGCAGCCTGCACAGCCACAGGGGCACGGGCACCGCAGCACAACCCTCCTGCGGTGCACACGCGGTATTATTTACGCGCAGCGGTTACAAGCGGCGCACACGCGCTGTGCTGGCGCCTCCGCCGCGCTGCCCGCACACGCCAGTAGCGGCAGCTGCAGGCCTTGGCCTCCGCCCACAGTGTCGCTCCGCACTGCAGCAGTTTCACAACATGTAACTGTCACTATGTGTGCCGTTGCCGCTTACGGCCGTCACCGCCCCCCCCCGCCGCTACAGCGCCGCCGCCTGGGCCGTAGGAGGAGCCGCCCTGCTTGGACAGGTATTTTTGGGTGTCCCTCGCCGCTTCGCCCTCACCCTGTGATTGGGCACACGGAAGTGGCACGCACAACCCATGTGCATTTAACATGGAAAGGGCTGGAGTACTCAGGTCCATCAAGGTGGAAGCTCTGCAGGAGCGCCAAACATAGCCCATGTATGAGCCATGTGTGGACACACTGGTCACTGGTGTTTTCCCATTGGAAAGCTTTCAATACTTCAGAAGCACACTACTGCAGCATACGGCACGTGTACAGCTGTCCATAGACATACATTTTTGTGCCATCCCTCAAACAACAAACGCGTGCCAAAGACAACGAAGATATGATATGCACGTGCAGCAGCAGCTGGCACGTACATGCATTGGGAGCCCTGACAAACGTGGCTGTAGCCTACCAGTTGCGTGCGTTTGCCACAATGTGCAGACGGTGCACCTGGTGCGCTTGCCCAAGTCACAACTTGACCCACAACCACCTGGTGCAGCGGATAAACGACAGCTCTGGCTGCCGGCACAAACACCGCTGCAGCCGCTTGCAACACAGGGCTTCATGAAGCAAAACAGAGCTGCGAGAAGCACCTTGTGCGGGCTGCTGCACTGCTGGCCAACACATCAATGGCAGCGAGCCACGGGCCGCTGCAACTAGAGAGACTTGAAAAAAGTTGACAAGATTTTCTGCTGAAACTTTTAGCTGAATGCACAAGCAATGCGGACGCTGGACATCCGCCAAACTGCCGCAAAGAGTGGATTGGCCGCCTGCAATGATCTGCCGCTCATGTCGCCTTCAGCACAAACTGCGCTGCCGCATATCTCAGCAACAACTTCAACACCGATCCAAAAAACTTTAACATTGAGTGATTCGGTCTAACCGCGGGCGCACGCAGCGCCGCCAGAGTGACACCAGTGTCACCCGCACAACATTGCGCCGCCAAGCAGCACGTCCGCGTTTCCACCCCGAACGCCGCACCACGCCAGGGTGACACCAGTGTCCCCCGCACAACATTGCGCCACCAAGCAGCACGTCCGCGTTTCCACCCCAAACGCCACACCACCCCCAGACACTCCTGCCAATCTTCGGAATGCTTACACAAGACATTTGCCTGTCCCCAAAACCGCACAAAAATATAATACGCACATTGCGGCAGACTGCGCCCTCAACTGCACGGCTTACACATGGCATGTGCTTATCCCCAAAACTGCACAAAAATAATATAACAGGTAGATTTCGGCAGACTGCGCGCCTGCGCCCCACTCACCTGCACGTCATCGCCGGGCCCCAGCACCGCCTCCTCCTCGTTCTGCGCCCACACGCTGGGCCCCTCGTCCTCGCTGTCCTCATCGTCCGATCCCTTGCCGTCCGCGCCCCCCCCCCCCTCCCCCCCCTCGCCCCTCCTGCCCACCATGCGCAGGGCCTCGTCCTGCAGCGCCTTCTTCTTGCGCGCCACCTGGATCGACGCGAGATACTGCCCGTACTTGTTGCCGAAGATATTGCGCTGCCCCCCCGGGCCGCTGGCGCACCCCCTGCAGCCCGTGGTCGAGTCCTCGACGACGGTCCCCGGGGCCAGGAACTGCTTGGGCACCCTGCAGATGCTGACGGTCCCGAACTTGTAGTTCTTGGGGTTGATGACGTAGGTGGAGCACAGGCGGGAGTAGCCAGGCTTCTTCCACTTGGCCATGAGGGCGGCGTCCACGAGCTTCATGCGGACGCAGTAGTCGTACACCTCCCTGGTGATCTCCTTGTAGACGTGGTACATGTCGTACACGTAGCGGCTGCGCTGCCAGTTGATCTGGTGCACGGGCCACAGACTCTCCCCCTTGCGCAGCCCCTCGTGGGGCTGGTTGACGGCCTCCCTCAGCTCTGCTTCCAGTGCAGTCAGGGTGGGCTCCAGAGCCTCGAAGCCTGCGGGAGGGCGCTCCTTTCTGGCGAAGCGAGACATGGTGGCAGCGGCGGTGGCGCCCACACGTTGGTGGGATACGAAGCTAGTTGCTCCGGGGCAGGAGGTAGCGGAAGTGGGGTGGTGGAGCTAGCAAGGCAACCAGGAGGTGAGCTCGATCGACCGGCAACTTACGAACGCAAGGTGAATTCACGTGTTTGTTCATGCATGCAGACCTTTGGGATTCATGTACCCATGAACTGGCGGTTGGCGCCATTCTAAGGCTGCAGGCTGAAACACACAAGCCCATCGCACACACACGCAGTGGCGGCAGTCGGGTGCGGCGGCAGAGAGAGCGTGGGGCCTCTTTCTGAACGGTTGTCTCGCCTGCGCCGTGGTGGGCTCTGGGGACGCCCGCACCAGAATCGGCAGGAGCAGCCCATCCTTTGTGTGCTGTTCGCACCGCGACAGCAATCTTGTCCAGCTGAAGTGTTTGCGTTGAATTTAGGCGGCGGAGGGTGTGGCAAGCAGGGGCGGGCGCCATGTCGGGTACGCCTGACACGGAGAACCTGATGCCCGTCAACAACCCCGCCGGGGTAAGCAGCTGCCCCCCCCGCCCGCCCCCACCTCAACAATTCTCCTTGTTGCAGCCACCCCAAACCCAACTTTTTTTCTCGCTCCTGCGTCCACTGCCACCCACCCTGCACGCTGCATGCGCTCCAGTGGGATGGCAACGCTTACCCAGGGGCTTGCGCCCCCTCTCCCGTGACTCCGGCGCCTCCTGTGCTGCCATTTCTCCCGCCGACTGCCTCTCACTCCTGCTCCTTTCTCGCGCTCCTGGCTCCTGGAACTGTGTTGTCCTGCCGCCACTGCCGCTTGTCCGTCGCAGGGCGCCAAGGGCAAGAAGCGGGCGCCAGCCGCCGCCGCTGCCGCTCCCACCTCCACCGCCGGCGGGGGGGGGAGTGCCCGAGGCGGGGGCAGCCGCAGCAGCACCGGCAGCCGCAGCATCGAGCAGATCTACCAAAAGAAGACCCAGCTCGAGCACATTCTGCTGCGCCCGGACACGTACGTGGGCAGCATCGAGCGGTCCCAGTGCGACATGTGGGTGTGGGACGCGGAGGCGGGGCGCATTGTGCGGCGGCAGACGTCGTACGTCCCCGGCCTGTACAAGATCTTCGACGAGATCATCGTCAACGCCGCCGACAACAAGCAGCGCGACCGCCACATGTCGCGCCTCAAGGTGACGGTCGACGCACGCGCGGGCGCCATCAGCGTGTGGAACAACGGGCGCGGCATCCCCGTAACGGTGCACGCGGAGCACGGCGTGTACATCCCCGAGCTCATCTTTGGGCACCTCCTGACGGGCAGCAACTTTGACGACAACCAGAAGAAGACCACGGGCGGGCGCAACGGCTACGGCGCCAAGCTCGCCAACATCTTCTCCACGGAGTTTGTCGTCGAGACGGCCGACGTCACGCGCCGCAAGCAGTACCGCCAGGTCTTCAGGAACAACATGGGCGCGAAGGACGAGCCCGAGATCACCGAGTATGAGTGAGTATACCTGAGTGCGCTTGTGGTTTGGTGCGCGGTAGTGTCAAACTCCGCGCTAAAGCCGGGCCGGCACCAACCCCGCACCACATTACTTAGCGATGTTTACATCATCAGCAAGGCAACCATGTGGTCAGTAACAGGCCGTCCAGCCGTATGTCGCACTTTCTTGAAGCGCTGCGAGTGCACCAAACCTGAGTGCGCTCGCGAGTCGGGAGCCGCTGTGGCTTATTGGACACTGGCCCACTGCTTTTTGTGAGGCGTGGGCACCTGTTCTGGTAGTGCCCGTGCTGCCCTGGTGCGGCGACTGTGCAGTGTGGGGCCCTACCATGGCGGTGATTATTCTGCCCTGGACTTGATCCGATCCATGCTGCTGGTATTCTTCACAGCGCACGCTTCTCAAAAGTGTACACATTTGTGCTCGCCAGCTGTGCATGCACCACCACACGCTCGCCCTCCACCAGGAGGTGCCAAAACGCCTCCTCTGCCTGCACAGCATGCCCGTTTGCACAACCCTTGGCACATGCAGCTGCACCCCCCCCTGTCATCTGCGGTGACATTGAAACTGCCGCTGCCTGGCCTCTTGTCGCCGCCGTCTGCTGAGCAGGGGCGATGAGGAGTTCACGCGCGTGACGTTCAAGCCGGACTGGGGGCGCTTCGGCATGGAGGGGCTCGAGCCCGACACGGAGGCGCTCCTGCAGAAGCGCGTGCACGACATTGCGGGGTGCATGAGCAGCTACGCCGGCAAGAAGGTCAAGGTGCGTGCTCAGCGCTGCAACAGCACCGGAAAAAAGAAACAACATAATTGGTTCTCTGGGGGGAATTAGGTGGGCGGCTGCTGGCAGCAGCGACAACTTGCGCTTGTGCTGGGCTGTGTATGTTTTGGCGTGGCACGGCACGTGCATGTTCATGGCGGCGGTTGCGAGGCATTGACTGGCTGATCTGGGCCCGCAGCACAGCACCATGGCACCCATGCATTATTCGCACTGCCACTTCCAAGGTACAGCTGCCGGGAGGCTGTGCTACGATGCTCGAGCCACCCACGCCCTCTGCCCGCCACATGGCACTGAACCTTTTTGAGCCCCATGGGCCTTTTTGAGACCTCTAGTTGGAGTAATTGCAAGGCGCCTGTACCAAGCCAAAACCATCACGCTGCCGCCATGCGCGCCCGTCCACAGGTGTACCTGAACGGCAAGGCGCTGCAGGTGAACAGCTTCCGTGACTACCTGGACCTGTACGACGAGCTCAGCGACCTGGTCGTGCACGAGACGTTCGGCGGCTGGTGAGTTCCCGCACACACACACTGACTGCAGCCGCTGCGACTGTTTGAGCACGCGCCTCGTGTGGCCGCCACGCTGCGCATTGCGTCATGCGTCTGCTTCTGATGTTGCGGTGGTTGCGGCGGCTCGTCACCGCTGCTGCTGTTGCTGCCACCGCCGCCGCCACTGCCGGTGTGCACGAGACCACCGGCGGCTAGTGCGGTCCAGCACACCCACACTGACTGCAGCCGCCGCCACTGCGCGGACACACACTTATGTGCAACACCTCCTGGCACCCGCACGCCGAGTGCCATCGCTGCGACTGTGTACAAACACACGCTGGGTGTGGCCGCGCCGCTGTGCATTGCCTCACGCGTCTGTGGACCTGCGTCTGGCGCAGCAGCGGCTGTGGCGGTGCGTCACCGCCGCTGCTGTTGCTGCCACCGCCGGCGCCACCACCGGCCGCGACAGGCGGGCGCAGCACTTGCTCCGTGCGCCCTGCCCTTGCCACCAGCATTCATCCCGCCATCCCCCCACTTGACCAATGACTGCCCAAGTGGCCGTCCCGTGGCGCATGGTCAAGTTTACTTACGTTTGTTTGGCGCATGCCTTGTATGCTCTGTGACAGGGACATTGCGGTCGGCCCCAGCGAGGGGCAGTTCCAGCAGGTGTCCTTTGTCAACGCCATCTGCACCGTCAAGGGCGGCGGCCACGTGCAGTACATCTGCGACCAGGTCGTGGCGCACCTCGTGAAGGTGAGAGAGCAGCCACCGCCGCCGCTGCCACCGTACACACAATCACGCACGTGCTCTGTGGCCATGTCGCTGACTCACATGTTACAATGCACACACTGCGCCAGTGTGCGGCAACTTATCGCGGCGGCGCACATAATGTGTGCCTGTTTTCGCCCGCACCTACCCGGTTGCGGCCGTTTTACGCGCGCCCGCGCCAAGGTGCAACCGCCCCTTTTGCATACTACATACTTGGAGGTATTACATCAAGAAGCAAACATTTACCCCATCGCCGCGGCCAGTGTCTGCTGAGCGCTGGTGTCTGCTCACCGCACTGGTGCGCTCCTGGCCTCTGCTGAGCACCAGACTCTGCTCAGCACACACTGACACACGACGGGTGGCTGCGCTGCGCGGCGCCGCAGGTGCTCAAGCGCAAGTCCAAGGGCGCGGAGATCAAGCCGTACCACGTGAAAAACCACCTGTGCGTGTGCGTGAACGCGCTGGTGCCGAACCCCGCCTTTGACAGCCAGAGCAAGGAGACGCTCACCACCAAGGCGGCGGCGTTTGCGGCGCCGGAGCTGCGCGTGAGCGACAAGGCGCTGAAAGCTCTGGAGAAGTCACCCATTGTTGAGGCGATTCTCAGCTGGTCCAAGTGAGTGGTCTCCACTATATCTACCACAGTAATATATGTTAGTGATACCATTAAGTGTGTTTTATTGTTCGAGCTGCGCGTGAGCGACAAGGCGCTCAAGGCCCTGCAGGATTTGCCATTGTGGAGGCCATGCGCGCAGCTGGTCCAAGTGAGTGATTTCCACTATAGGTTCGATAGTTTAGAGGCATGTTGGGCTCACATGAGACCATTGACTGTGTGCTATTGTTGGAGTTGCGTATGAGCAGCAAGGCGCCCAAGGCCCTGGAGAAGTCGCCCATCGTGGACGCCATTCTCAGCTGGCCCGAGTGAGTGGTGCTCAGTAGACTACAATAGTGAGGCATGTTGGACAACATGCATGTGTACACACTTGATTCAGTGACTTGGACTTTATAAACATGTATACATGTTCACGCGCCGTGCGGTCCCCCAGGTTCCAGGCCAACAAGGAGCTGACCAAGAAGAGCGGGCGCAAGACGAGCAAGCTAACGGGCATCGCCAAGCTGGACGATGCCAACTACGCCGGCACGGCGCGCAGCCAGGACTGCACGCTCATCCTCACGGAGGGAGACTCCGCCAAGACGCTCGCGGTCAGCGGCCTGGGAGTCGTGGGCCGGGACTACTATGGCGTTTTCCCGCTCAAGGTGCGTGTCGGACCCCCAGGGGGGGGGTGGGGTGGCATGCGAGGGGGTGCCCATATGGTGTGCTTTACACACACACACTGTGGCCTATGCTTTGTGCTGGCAGAGGTGGTGGCTTGTGAACGTGCGCTGGGGGCTGGTTGGGTGGAACAGGCTGGCGCGCTGGCGGCGCGCAGTCGGGTTGCTGTTAATGGCGGGTGCTGCATGGTTGTGACTACTATGGCGTTTCCCGCTCAAGGTGTGTGGGGGGGGATGCAAAGCTCGGTGTACAGGACTTGTTTTTGACTTCCTGTGTTGCCCCAAATCTCGCTTGCGTTGGCCACCAGGTCATGAGGGAACACCGAATACCACCCCATATGCTTCTTGCAGACATAATGGCAACATTGCATTTTCCTGTAACCAAATACTTTAAAGTATCAAGACCGTACATGCACTGCGTATGCGTATACGGCATTTGCGGAGCAGTGCTGGCAGTCCAGCACACACCACAATGCTGGTTGCGCCGCCCGTGTCGGCGAAGCACTTGTTGACAACGCACAGATGCACGAGAGAAATAGCGCGTGTGGGCCCACCGCCCCATATGCTTATTGCCCCCGGCGCTGCGCCTGGCGCTGCTGCCGTGTGACACCATGTAGTTGTGTGCGCTCCGCCGCTTGCCCTGCAAGGCACTTGCCGATGGCGCACATGTGCATGTACTTCGAAGTAGGAGGCATCTCATCTGGGCCGCCCACCGCCCCCTTTGCTTGCAGTGCGGCCGGTGCTCCGTCTGACGCTGGTGCTCTGGCAACGTGTGGGTCTTGCGCGCTCCGCAACCGAGCAGGGGAAGCTGCTGACAGCGCACACGTGCATATACTTCAAAGTACCACTAGTAGGCATGACATGACATGCGGGCGCACCGCCCCGTTTGCTTACGGTGCCACTGGTGCTCCGCCTGACGCTGCTGCTCTGGTTGGTTGGCGTGGTTGTGCGCGCTCCGCCGCCGAGCAGGGGAAGCTGCTCAACGTGCGCGACACGCAGTCGCGCACCATCACCAAGAACGAGGAGATCTCCAACATTGTGCGCATCCTGGGGCTCAAGTTTGGCACGGAGTACACGGACACCAAGACCCTGCGCTACGGCCACCTCATGATCATGACCGACCAGGACACGGACGGCTCCCACATCAAGGGCCTACTCATCAACTTCATCCACAACTTCTGGCCCTCCCTCCTCAAGATCGACGGCTTCCTGCTCGAGTTCATCACGCCCATCGTCAAGTGCACGCGCCCGGGGAAGGAGATCAGGTGCGCGGTGCGCTCTGTGCTGCTGAGCACCGCTTCTGCTGAGCACTGAAGGTTGAGTGTGCTGCTACTGCTGAGCACTGCTGCCGGGCGCCATTGTTGGAGCGCAGTTGTAGTCAAGTGCACGCGCCCGGCCGGGGAAGGAGATCAGCTGCGCTGTGCTGCTGAGCACTGCTTACGCTGAGCACTCAAGGTCGTGCGCGCTGCTGATGCTGAGCACTGGTGCCGAGCATTGTTGTTTCAGCGCAGTTGTCGCGGCTGCTTAGTCAAGTGCATCCGCCCGGGGAAGGAGATGAGGTGTGCGGGCGCTACCGCTGCTGAGCACTGCTTCTGCTGAGCACTGAAGATCAGGTGCCACAAGCACTGCTGCTGAGCACAGTTGCCGGTGCTGCTCTGCGCTGCTCAGCAACTACTGCTTAGGCGTGCTGCTTGGCAGTGGACGTTGCGGCTGCTGCTGAGCGGACGGCACCCAGGTTGCCACGTCCCCCCCCCCCCCCCGCCAACTTCAACAACTTGCAGTTTGGACGCCACCAGGTAACCCAGGTCTGCTGCTAATCCCCAACGCCCCCACCCACCCCCCTCCCCCCCCGCTCCCCCAACCCCCTGTCTGGCTTTGCACAGCTTCTTCACGGTGCCCGAGTACGACAGCTGGCGCGAGGCGAATGCGGCCAAGCGCGGGTGGTCCATCAAGTACTACAAGGGACTGGGCACCAGCACGGCCAAGGAGGCCAAGGAGTACTTTGCCAAGATTGACGTGCACCAGATACCCTTTGAGTGGGGGGAGGACGCCATTGACAACAACCTCGTGGACCTCGCCTTCAACAAGAAGCGCGCCGAGGACCGCAAGGTGTGTGCGGGGGGTGGCACTTGTTGTGCTGAGCACTGCTGTCGTGGCTGCAGAGCACTGACATTTGTTACTTGAGTGTGAGCCTAATACTTGAAGTGTATGTAATGATGTCAGTGATGCCACCGACACAAACCTTTTGGACCTCGCCTTCAACAAGAAGCGCGCCGAGGACCGCAAAGGTGTGTGGGGGGGGGTGGCACTTGGTCTGCTGAGCACTGCTGTCACGGCTGCTGAGCATGAGCCGTCTCCCATTGACATGTGCACATTTGAAGTGTGACCCTTCATACTTGAAGTGTATGTAATGGTACATGAACGAGCGGCTAGGTTGTGGACCTTGCACCCACCGAGAAGCTGCTCAGCACTGCTGCAGCGGAGAAGTCACACTTAAAAAATGCAAAACTGTCTTACCCAAAGCAGCAAGTCTTTGCGGGACCTTTTCTGTGCGTGCGATTGCTGCACTCAGTGCACTCGACCAACAATTCGCGGCGCCGCTGCTGCCCCCGCGCCGTGGTCAGTCATGTGTGAGTGCAGAAGTGGCTGCACACGTACAGGCCTGATGACGTCTCGTGCTTGGAGCTGTAGTCTTTGTGAGATGTTGTTTGTGCGGGCAGTCCGGTCAATGATGATCATTTTCAAATGTGTACCGGTACTAAAGAGTGTACTGCATGCACTACTTAGTATATTACTTAATGCGCCTCGAAGCTCACAACCAACACCCCAAATGCCGCCGCGGTTGCCTCCCACGCCACAATCGGTCACGTGCGAGCGCAGAAGTGGCTGCAGATGTTCAAGCCCGGCACTCATTGCGGACTACGTTTATAAATACACTCCGAAGTGTGAACTACGAACTCTACTGAAAGTGTACTATATACTACTGTTTACTCCATTCGCCTCAAAGCTCACAGCCAGCACTCCATGCCGCTGCTGTTGCCTCCCACGCCACGCCTGGTCACCTGCGAGCGCAGAAGTGGCTGCAGACGTTCAAGCCCGGCACGCACGTGGACTACGGCGTGGACGCCATGTCCTACGACGCCTTCTTCAACCAGGAGATGATCCTCTACTGCATGGAGGACAACAAGCGCTCCGTGCCGTGCTTCGTGGACGGCCTCAAGCCCTCCCAGCGCAAGGTCCTTTTTGCGTGCTTCAAGCGCAAGCTGAAGTCCGAGATCAAGGTGCGCTGGCGCTTGTGTGAAGTTGGAGCTTGTGTATTGGTCATGGAGACGTGAGAGCATGTGGGCACCGATACAAACTATGGGTATTTAGTCGGGCGGGTAGGGTGCGCTCACCAGCGAGGCGTGTTCGTATGCGTCAAGGTCGGGCGCTGCGCCAGGTGTCTCCGCCGGGAGGGTGGGGGGGGCAGTTGAAGTTTGTGAGGTGCTCGGTGGCAGCGGTGGCAACCTCAAATGCAGCTGTGAAGCTCGCGCGCTCTCACAACTGCTGCAAGTTGAGGCAGCGCGCTTCTGCAGTTCATCGCGATGGCATATCATCTTGATGTTGGGATGGGCATAAGAGGCAGCAGGCAGCATGCCGTGTACACACACACCCTGTGTGCTGCTGCTGCCCCTCACTGCTTCTGCTGAGCAAGCCTGCGCACTGCTTCTCGACACCACTTGTGCTGAGGTGGCACAGCCGTTTATTTCATTGTATGTATTCATCTTGAACTACGTAGTAGTTGAAAAGACTGTGCACAGGTCGGGCACACACACGCGCCGTGTGCGCTCCCGCTGCCCCTCGACACTGCTTCTGCTGAGCAAGCCTGTGCACCGCCTTGTGCTGAGCAGGTGGCACAGCTGGCGGGCTACGTGAGCGAGCACTCCGCGTACCACCACGGCGAGGTGTCGCTCACGGGCACCATCGTTGGCATGGCGCAGAACTACTGCGGCTCCAACAACGTGGCGCTGCTCTACCCCGGCGGCCAGTTCGGCACGCGCCTCATGAGCGGCAAGGACGCCGCATCCCCCAGGTGCTGCTCTGCAAATGTTGCTGCAAATGTTGCTGCAAAACCACGTGAAAATCTGTTGTGCTCTAATGTAACAACGTGGCGCTGCTGTACTCCGGGCGGGCAGTTTGGCACGCGCCTCATGAGCGGCAAGGATGCGGCGTCCCCCAGGTGCTGCTGAGCAAATGTTGCTGTGCAAGCACATGAAAAGTGACTTGTGCTTAAAAATAGTAAGGTTGCGCTGCTGTACTCCGGGCGGGCAGTTTGGTATGCGCCTCATGAGCGGCAGGGACGTGGCGTCTCCCAGGTGCTGCTCAGCATATGTTGCTGCGAAACCACATGAAAAGCTGTTCGTGCTGTAGAGTAGTAACATTGCGCTGCTGCTGCTGTACTCCCGGCGGGCACTTTGGCACGCGCCTCATGAGGCGGCAAGCCTGCGGCGTTTCTCCCAGGTGCTGCTCAGCAAAAGTTGGTGCTGTGTGAAATCACTTGAAAAGCCTGCACTGAGATCACATGAAAAGCGGTTTGTGCTTTAGAGAAACAAGGTTTCACTGCTGTAGCCTCGGCGGGCAGTTTGGCACACGCCTCACGAGCTCATACTTGCTCTTGAGCACCCCCCGCGACTGACCGACGTGTTCCATCAAATTCCAGTTGGTCTATCATACCGTGTACATACAGGCATGTATGCGTATACGTACATACTTGAAGTACATGACGCATCTACTACGTGGTAGGAGCGAAAGCATGTGCACCACATTACACATTGCCCATTATTTGCGCTGCTGAGCACCTCTGTCGGCGCTGCTGCTGAGCACCTCTGTCGGCACTGCTGCTGAGCACCCCCCTCCCCCCCCTCCCCCCCCCCCAGGTACATCTTCACGCGCCTGGACAAGGTGGCGCGCACTCTCTTCCACCCCGACGACGATGCCGTCCTCACCTACCTGGATGACGACGGCATGAGCATCGAGCCGGAGTTCTACGTCCCCGTGCTGCCCATGGTGCTGGTGAATGGCGTGGAGGGCATTGGCTTTGGGTGGAGCTCGGGCGTGCCCAACTACTCGCCGCGCGACGTCATTGAGAACCTGAGGCGGCTTATCCGGGGGGAGACCATGGTGGACATGCAGCCGTGGTACAGGTGTGTCTGTTTGCAGAGAGTGGGCAAACTCACATCAGTGGCGTCACCATGATTAAGACCCGCCCTTGGGCGTAGGAAAGTAGCATTGGTACAACGTGTTTAGGTCGAAGTTATAACATATTGATAACCTGTGGCAGCTCACCAGAGGGGAGCCCATGGTGGACATGCAGCCGTGGCACAGGTGCACTTTGTTTCCTGGGTATCACCAATGATCGGTAATAGGCTACTAATAGCATTTAACATGTTGTACGCCACACACGTAAACATGGCATATGCCGTATTCATGTCGACGTTTTGACATGGCATGTGATTGGAAGTACGCCAAGTACCGTGTCTTTAGAAAACGCGCTGTACTACAGTAACATTTTGTATAAAAGTTTGAAAAGAAACTGTCCTAACCATTTTGCTTGGGTTTTGCTTGAATTTTTGCTGGTATTTCCCTTGCTCAGGGGCTTTGTGGGCACCATCAAGCGCAAGGTGGGCGCCGCGGCCAAGGGCGGCTTCACGGTGGAGGGCATCGTGGAGCGCGTGGGCGACGACACGCTGCACATCACAGAGCTGCCCGTCAAGACCTCCACGCAGAGCTACAAGACTTTCCTCGAGGTACTGCACTGCGGCTGCTGTGTAACAGTTTTGTAACCGCCTGCCTGCGCAACCGCCTTGCTGCGCTGCCGGCGGGCCGTGTGTGCATGTGACGCAGCACTTGTAGCCTCCACGCACGGTTACAAGACGGGCCTGGAGGTGTGTGCTTGCAACTGAACTGTAATGTAACGACTTTGTAACTGTCTGGCTGCGCAGCCGACGTGCCAGTGTGTGCACACGGCGCATCGCTTGTAGCCCAGGAGTTGTCTGTGAACTGTTCGGCTGTCAACAGTGGCAGAGCGGCGCTGGTCCACCAACCACCTGTCTGCTGCTCAGCGGCCCACACTGTCACCCGTGCACACCGTCGGTCTTGCTACACCCTCTTCTGGCCGAATACGCCAGGCGGGCGTGCCTGCCGCAGAGACCCATGCCGCTGCCCACGCTCCCCGCAGCTGTCACTATCGACGCCGCTGCTCCTCCCACCGTGCATCTGCCTCGTGCACTGCTGACCGGCGACTGCTGTCGCTGCACCCTGCTGCTGCCACTGCACCTGCTGCCGCCATTGCACCTGCTGCTGCCGCTGCTACACCTGCTGCTGCTGAGCACAGACCCTACTTCCCGGCGGCGCAGCGGATGCCAAGGACAAGGCGGCGGCGGCGGCAAAGGGCAAGGCCAAGGCCGCCCCCAAGAAGAAGAAGGCAGCCAAGGGAGACGATGTGAGGGCCCACTCATGTTGCTTTTAGTTTTTTATTTATTGTGGTGCAGTCTGTGTTGGCGACTGCCAGTCTGCTATGCGTGCGGCTGTTGGTTTTTCGTCGCTTTGCGCTGCGGCGGACAGCATGCGCCCGCGTCGCCGCACAATTACAAAGCCAGTTTCGGGCGCGTTGCCTGTGTCCTTGTCCGCTCTACCTGGGCGACTTTTTTTTTGTTTGGTGATCTTATACTCTGACACCTACGCTGGTGCTGCGCTGCACCATCCCCGCTCCCCACAAGAACAATGACTACAGGCGCAGTGTCGGCTCACTGCCTGTGCGCTCGCGCGCCTTACCCCCCTGCTGCTGCTGCACTGCCAACCCGCTATTCTTCACCAAAAACATTCCCACAGCTCCAGCCCCCCCCCCCCTTGCACTTGCACCCCTGACCCCCCTGCTGCTGCTACCCCCCCCCCCCGTCCCCCCGTCCCCCACCTAGGACGATGATGATGAGGAAAGCGGCACCTCGCCCCCCCCGAAGGCCGCCGCCGCCAAGGTCCGCTGGCACATCAAGGACTACCGCGAGAACCACACGGACACGACGGTGCACTTCATTGTGACCATGGCGCAGGAGGACATTGATGCCGTGGAGGCCGCGCCAGGGGGTCTTATGAAGTTCTTCAAGCTCGAGACCAGCATCGCCGTCACCAACATGACGCTGTTTGATGAGGAGGGGCGCATCGCGCGCTACGACGGACCGCTGCAGGTGGGGGGCTGGTGTTTCTGAGCAGCGCTTGCCGTCGCTTTTGCGGCTGCGCACATCATTCCAGGTTGTGTGTGTGGGGGGGGGTCTTGGTTTTTTTTTGCCTGCTCGTGAGTTCGTTTGCCGGACTCGGGCCGTGTGAGTGTGCAGTACTGTACACCATATGGTGCCCTTTGCTGAGCGGTGCACCCCCCCTGCTGCTGCTGAGCACTGCTGTGTGCAGCCCAGCTGCTGAGCACTGTGATGGGATGTGCCGCTCACCACCCACTGCATGCTTAAACCACCAGAGCCCTCACCTACATGGCACCCACCGGCATCTCATCAAGCGTTGTCTGTGGCACTTCTAGGTTGGACTGCGCCTATAGTTATTTTCTTCGAGTATTTAGATATAAATTGGTTCCGCAAAATAACAAAAGCATACTAATAAGCAGCGTGGCTATTGGGAAACTACGCGGCTGCTCAGCACATGTCTTCCGTGGCATTTGTGCCTTTTGTTTTTGGGCCGCAGATCATGCTGGAGTTTTACGACCTGCGCGTGCGCTACTACGGCATGCGCAAGGACCACCTGCTGGCGCGCCTGCAGAAGGACTGGAGCCGCCTCGACAACAAGGTCAGCGCGGGGGGCGTGCTCAGCAGTAGTGTGTGCCGATCTGCAGTGCGTGTGCTCAGCAGTGATTGGTGCGCTGGTCAGCAGTGTGTGTTCAGCAGCAGCAACAGAGTGTGCTCAGCACTAGTGCGTACTCAGCAGCAGTGTGTGTGCTCAGCAGCTGTGTGTGCGCGGCAGCAGCGTGTGCTCAGCAGTAGTGTGTGTGTGACCGCACCTGGCTGGGGGTGGGCGCATGCTGTGCTTGCACTTAGCACAAGTGGCATTGATGGCCAGCTGGATGTGTGCCAGCGTTGTGCATCCACACTGGGTAGCAGTAAAAACGCCTTTATGCCACATGCTGCTGAAGAGCGCAGTTACAGCCGCAGATGTGATCTGCGGCGCCTTTAACACAGCATCAACATCAACAAAATTGTCTGCTGAGCGCTTGGCACCATAGTTGACGTATGAGACAAATCGCCCTGCCCGCAGCTCCCTGCACCGCCGTTGAAGTTACGAAAAACCATGGTACCACCCCCCCACACCGCCGCAACTTGCCGCTGCCGCTTCCCAGGTGCGCTTCATTCTGGCGGTGGTGAACGGCGAGCTGGAGGTGCGCAACCGCAAGCGCGCGCTGCTGCTGCAGCAGCTCAAGAGCGACGGCTTTGACCCCATGCTGCCCGAGAGCGCCGTCGGCAGCGCCAAGTCCAAGGCTGCGGCTGCCACTGAGCCCGCGGACGGTGAGTGGCCGGCAGTGCCTGTAGCATGTACTTCGAAGTATGTACTACCAGTGACCACGAGCGTGCCGGCATGCTTCACACGGGCTTTTGCGCGCCCGCCAACAAGCGCAAACGAATAGAAATACTAGCAGTAATGGTATGTATGTATGCATGTTTGCTTTCGCAACCGTGCAGCCCCCCGCCCCTTCCCGCCATTTTTATTTTGATTTTGCTCCCCCCCCCCTCCCACCATATCACCGATTATTTCTACTCATCCAATGCATAGGCCCCCTTCCGCCATTTCACTTCCTAATCCTACTTTGCACTCGCGCCCACCCCTTCGCCATGACACTACCCATTTCTGCTGCACACGGATGCGCAGGCATGAGTAGCAGCGCCGAGGACTCGGACTCTGAGGACGAGGGCAGCGCGCAGCTGGCCAAGGGGTACGACTACCTGCTGGGCATGAAGCTGTGGACGCTCACAAAGGAGAAGGTGGTGAAGCTGGAGGCGGAGCTTGCGGCGAAGGCTAAGGAGCTGGAGGAGCTGCGGGGGACGACGCTGGAGCAGCTGTGGCTGCGCGACCTGGACGCCGTCAGCGATGTGAGTTGTTCACACGTGAATGCGCTAACATATAATGCACTCGCGATTCAGTGCCGGGTAGTGTCACACCCACGCCGTCAGCGACGTGAGTTTGAGCACACGTGCATTTTTTTTAACACGCTTTTTAGGTACACATGAGGGAACATGAAATACCTTTAGGCACGTCGCTGGAGCAGCTGTGGCTGCGCGACCTGGATGCCGTCAGCGACGCGAGTAGTGCGCACGTGAATGCGTTAACATACCTGTATATACACATAAATGTACATGGCATACCTTAGACGCTTCAACTGAGCCGCATGGTGCGCCCATGTTGCCAACTATGCTGTGGCCGCGCAACATGCACGCCGTCAGCGACGCGAGTTGCACGCACGTGCATCAACATACCCTTGGAGTCGACAACTGAGCCGCATGGTGCGCCCCTGTTGCCAACTATGGAAGCATGTGCGCAATCAGTGCATGAACTGGGAACCCGTCACATGCCTCTGACGATCTACCCAGTGCACATCTCCCACTTGCAATCTAAAATTTCGCCTTCACACCAGGCCCTGGCATGTGGGCACCATCAATCACAACACTCGGTGTGCACCCATGTGCACAATCATCTCAGCCACCATGTGCACCAAAGTGGGCGCCATGATCATCACAACCACATGTAAACTAATTATATCATTATGGAAGCCATGTGCGCAATCACTACTCACCACAGGCGCTGGACGAGTGCGACGACGCGTACGCCGCAAACGCGCGCGCCGAGTCCAAGCAGCGCCGTGCCGCCGGCAATTACATGGTTATAAACTACAAACTAATAAATTGTTATGGAAAGCATGTGCGCATTCACTACTGACCACAGGCGCTGGACGAGTGCGACGACGCGTACGCCGCCAACGCGCGCGCCGAGTCCAAGCAGCGCCGCGCCGCCGGCAAGGGCGGCGGCGCCGCGGCGCGCACCAAGAAGGGCGGCAGCCGCAAGCGTACGGCGGACAGCGACGACTCGGAATTCGAGTCCCAGACTCCCCGCAAGCGCCAGAAGAAGAACAAGGGGCGCGTCCCCCCCGTCGGCCCACCGCCGCCCACGCCCGCCGTGCACACGCGCTCCACGGAGAAAATTCTCGCGGGGGGCGCGAAAGTTTCCGAGGCGTTTGCGGACGCGCTCGCGGCGGGGCGCTTCAGCCGTGCGCTGCGGCGCGGCGACGCGCGCGCGGAGATGGAAACGGATGATGTCGAAGTTGACGTTGAAGTTGAGGGCGGCGCGCAGCTGCAGGATGCGGAGGACGTGGGCTCTGTGGACGGCGGCGGTGACAGCGACTCGGGAGAGGCGCTCATCATTGACCCGCCCAAGCTACGCGGTGGGTGCTGCTGTGTTGTAGTCGAACTTGTAGAAAGTGCGCGCTCCTGCCGCAGTGCCGGCGCCCGTTGTATAGGGCTGTGATAGTTGTGTGTTGCATTCCGTGTGTTTGTGCAGGCTGGCGCGCCTCCCATGTGGCTCGCTGCTGAGCCTGAAACTGAGCCTGCATTGCTGAAGTGCTTTGGCTGAAGTGGGTTATGCTGCGTCCTCCAGAGTCCTCCACCTACTAGCTCTTGCCATGTCCGACAATGAGCCAAGCAAGCAACAACAGCTGACGCTCAACACACCCACTTCCCGCCTTTTGTGCCTGCCCCCCGCCCCCCCACACGCAGCCGCCAAGCCCCGTGCCAACGTGGCAGCAGCAGCGGCGGCGCCGGCGTGGGACTTTGACGACAACAACGACGACGCCGACGCGGATGTGGCCACCAACCTCATGTCGCGCCTGCAGAACCGCTTCCAGGGGGGCGCGGAGGAGCCGGCAGCAGCAGCAGCCGCGGCGGCAGCCGCGGCAGCACCACCAGCCAAGGGGAAAAAGGCTGCTGCCGCCAGGAAGCCCGCCGCCGCGGCGCCGCCCGCGCGCTCGCCGTTTGACCTTTTGTCTGAGGACGAAGCGTCCGACGACGCGCTGAACCCTGACCCGCTGCCCGTTGCCAAGCCCGCGGCGGCTTCGGCGGCGGTGGCGAAGAAGCCTGCGGGCCGCAAGGCGCTGGGTGTGGCCGCGGCGGCAGCCAAGAAGCCTGCGGCGGGGGGGGCGAAGGGTGGCGCGGCGGCGGCGGCCAAGGGGCGTGGCAAGAAGAAGGCGGAGCGCGACTTCATGGACGGCTCGTCCAGCGACGAGGACGACTCGGGCAGCGATGGCGGCTCCTCTGGTGCGTCATGCGTGCCGCTATCGTTTCTCTCCCATTCAGCATTGTGGTGTTTGTGAAAGAAACCTAAAAGGCTGCTAAGCCCAGATACTGCCGTGGCTGGGGCCAAATGCCACGCCGAAGCCTGTGGGTGATTTGTCCACCTGTTTGTTTGCGCATTGGGTGTGTGTGTGTGGGCGGCGGCGTTGCCTCAGCGCGGACCGCCCTGCCCTGCGCATGTGATCCAGGCCGGGTGCATTGTGTCGCACAAGGTGGCTTGTGCATGTGTGACGCACTGGCGCCTGGTGCTTTTATGCATTGTGTGGCGGTGTGGCGCATGGTGTCATGCGCTGTTGTGCATGCCTTGCTGCAGCGGTAGGCGTGGACTAGCGGATGCGCCATCTGCAACACATGCAAAAATGCACTTCCTCTGCGCTTCTGCTTTCCAAGCGCATTGCAGCACCAAGTGCAGCACTTGCACACGCTACCACACCTGAACCGCCGCCCTACCCCCAACTCTGCACCCGCACCACCACAACACACACGTCAACATTTCTGCAACTGCTCAACCCACCACCCTCTCCCGCCACCTCTCCTCCCGCCTCGCAGCCGCCGCCGCACCGGCACCCACCCGCGTCACCGCCCCGCGCCGCGCCGCCGCCGCCGCCCCCAAGTACCACGTCGGCAGCGACTCCGAGGATGGGCTCGAGGATGACATGCTCAGCGGCAACAGCGACGGCGGCGCACGCGGCGCAGCCGACTCGGACGACGACGATGACGACATGTTTGAGCCCAGCCCGGCGCCTGCCAAAAAGGCGCCCGCCGCCGCCAAGGCGAAGCCCGCGGCCAAGGCAAAGCCGGCCGCCAAGCCCAAGGCTGCCGCCAAGTCGAGGCCGACTGCGGCCGCGGCGGCGGCGGTGGCGCAGAGGAGCGCAGACGTCGACCTGTCGATGGACGCCGACGGCGGCGACTCGGACGACATTTTCGCGCCGGCGCCGAAGCCCGCCGCGGCCGCGCGCAAGCCTGCCGCCAAGGCGGCGCGCGCGCCCGAGCCGGATAGCGACGGCGCCGGCGACAGCGACATCGGCGACATTTTTGCGCCGGCGCCTGCCGCCAAGCCCACAGCCAAGCCCGCCGCCGCCGCGCGCAAGCCCGCAGCGAAGGCGGCGCGCGCGCCCGAGCCTGAGAGCGCCGGCGGCAGCGGCAGCGACAGCGACAAAGATGCGCTGATGGACGACCCGTTTGCGTACCCCTCGGGGGGGGCGTCCAAGCCCAAGAAGGGCGCTCCCAAGCCCAAGGCTCCCGCCAAGCCCAGGGCCGCGCCGAAGGCAAAGGCGAAGGCGGCTCCCGCCAAGGCAGCGGCTGCGGTTGAGCTGGTGGACCTGGACGGTGACAGCGACGGCGGCGGCAGCGCGGCGCCGGTGGCGAAGCCCAAGGCGAGGGGCAAGGCCGCCGCGGCCGCTCCCAAGGCAGCTGCGGCCAAGAAGCCCTCGGGTGCAGCGAAGAAAGGGCCTGTGAAGAAGGCGGCAGCGGCGCGCAAGCCGGTGGCGGCCGGCGATGACACGGACGGAGCGGAGAGCGAGGATGGTGGTGAGGCGGCTGCGCCGGCGGCGCGAGCGCGCTCGGCACGCTCCCGCGCGCCCGTGAAGTATGCGGAGTCCGATGAGAGCGACAGCGTCGTGGAGGTGGACAGCGACAGCGACTGAGGCGCTCGGCGGCAACGGCGGCGCTGCTCAGCAGCAGCGGTGCGTGTATCAGCAGCTGTGTGCTCAGCAGCAGTAGCGTGCTCAGCAGCAGCAGTGTGCTCAGCAGCTTGCCACGCGGCGCACGGTTCTGGCGCCTGTGGGTCGTGCGTGCAGTGGTGGTGTCGCGCCTGGTGCTGCTGCGCCGGCACGGGTGGGCGGGTGACACTGCCGCCAGTTGCAACGGCGAGAGTCTCTGCGGTGTATTTGGGGTGTGTGTGGCGGCTTGGCGGTTGTTGCGGCAGCCCTGGGTTCTGTTGCCGCTACCGTTGCTGGGAGTTGGGGTGCTTTGAATGCGTATGTGGCCGACTCTCACTGCATGTGCGCATGTCCAAAGGAGAAGGAGGGCTTGACACAGCTGTTTGTTCCATGGGGGTGGAGACACCACGCGTTGTCTCAATTTTTTTCAGATAGCGAATTGTGCCTCCTTGTGGCAGCGGGGCGATCTGTGCCACCAAAATTACCACCATTGTCACCAACAGCGTGTGCCTTCTCATAAGTTGCACTGCCAGTGGTGCTGTCGCTGTTACTGTTGCGCTCAGCAGGCAAGCCGGCGGCATCACCATGGCACCTGCCATCAGGGTTGGCAGATTAAGCCGTAGCAAGCGCCCTAGCCCTTACTTGACCCGTAGGGGCATAATTAAGGGTTCTTTCGACACCGTAATTTACTGATGTATGGCCAGCAGCACAGGGCACGCTACCATACCTTGCACGCTGCCAGACCAATGCAACATGTGCGAAGCCTGCTCAAAACGTCTTGTTGAAGTTGCAAATGTATGCCCATAACTTCTGTTCATCAAAAGGCAGCTTTCAAGCTGCCTGCAGCTCTGCACCAGGCTGCCGGTCCGCCATCTCAGCGCGTGATGGTGATGCGGGGGGTCAATGTGGCACAGCCAGCTGTCACAGCCCTGGAGGTTATTACTTTTTTTACAGGGTTTTTACGGCGAAATGGCTGGACCGTAATTACGACGCCGCCTTATTACGCCCCCCGTATTTTATGGTGTGCCAACCCTGCCTGCCATTAGTTACGGAGCACCACCTTGCACACCTTACTACTAGTAGTACTTTGCATGCCAAGCGGCATGCTGGTGGCACACGTGACGTGCACAGCTGGCGCCTATGGTGTTGTTGCGGGCAATGGTTGCTGAAACCTGGCTTGGGTGTGAGGTTACACCACTGTTGTGTAGTTCGACACTGTGCTGCACTGCAGCTGCCGCGAATGTATGCATACATGTGTTCACACCCACTGCGCCAAACGCAGACGCACGTATACTGCAGGCGAGAGGTAAGGACTCCAGACGAATGCTGTAGATGTGATTGACGCAAGCTCTGGGCAGCGACCGTGGCCGCCACCAGCTGCACTGGGCGAGCCAGCAACCACAAGACAATTTGCTAAGGCTGAGTGCTTTGGTGCGGGCATGACACAAACACTGCAGTACATTGCATCGCCCGTGTGTCCATTTGCACCCTCTCTTGCTGTGCAGTGGCACAGCAGGCAACTGAAATGATGGGAGAAGCACTGTGTTGTGAGGTAAGCCTGCACGTGCACATGGTTAAGTTCTGCACGTTAGTCAAAGAGACATAAGGGCATATGTGTATCAGCATACTACCAGATCTATGCGGGGGTGGGCTCCGCGGCCTGCCCTGCGCCGGACATGATGAAGTTCAGGTTCACTTGTTTGCAGACAGATGTTGGGCAGGTGCGAGAGGCCACCAGCCCGCCGCCACTGCCCACAGCCCGTCCCCATTCTCTTATCGCCACATCGCACATTGTCCATGCACATGCACACCGCACAACCAACCCGCATGCGTATGCATGTGCCACATGCGCCTGCTGTTGAGTGCATGAAAACACACACAACGAAAATGTTCAGTGTGTGACGTGAGCGCAATGGATTGCAAGATACTTCGAAGTATGCACTGTATATACAGTGCACTCGCGATTTAGTGCGCTTTGATTTAGTGCAGTGTGCGCTCTAGTGCGGGGTCGGAGGCTTGTCACACACCACATGACTCCATGTAAACGATACACAACGCCCTATTTGACTTAGTACGGGTCTTGCTTTAGTGCGGGGTGCTAGGGGGGCGACACTACCCCGCACTAAATCGCGAGTGCACTGTACTTCCACAGTAGCAAGTACACTGCGTAGTATAAGTAGGTTGCCATTCCGCCACCGCCGCTGCGGTGGACACCGTGGCGGCGGGCGCCCGCAGTCACTCACTGCCGTGTGCCACTGTCGCTACCACCGTTGCCGCCAGCGCTATGTGTCGCCACCATTATCTGCCGCTGCTGTCATTCGCAGCCGCTGCCTTCGCCTCGCCGCCACCGCCACTGCCACCGCCTCCGTCTGACACAGCTACCACTGCCGTAGCTTTCCGTCCGCCGCCGTCACCATCAACTCATGTGCAGATGACCATGTAATTATAACACATTTTGAATGCCCATGTACTTGAAGTATGTGTTTGTAAACACATGCATACAACCACATGCATGCAGCCTTTTCAAGGGCGCTGTGATATTGCTGTGCTGGACAAGGGGGTAAGTAGGGCAGAAAAGACGTCTTCTCTACCCTACTTACCCCCTGGCTGGACCAGGACGCTGAGTCCCGCTTGGAGCGCTGCTGCTGGTGCGGTGCGGCCTGACCCCTCTCCACCGCCTCGCCGCAGGGCTTCAAGTCCTCAGATAAGGTGCATGTGATGGAAGTGTCTTTGACTGCCGCTTCCACCTCAGCCTTTGCAGCCACCACCTCCTTCGCCCGCAGCTGTCTGCAGCCACTCTGCACCGTCTGTAACGGTCAGCTGCCTAGTGATGGTCATGGTGCAGGCTAAGAGACAGACGGTGCAGGTGGCTGCTGACGCAGACGGTGCAGGTGGCTGCTGAGCTGAGAGCCAACGACGAGGCCGCTGAGAAAGAGCTGAGGGCCAAAGACGGCCATGGACGAGAGCTGACCCCCCCCCCCCCCGTCGTCCTCGGTACCTGAAGAATCGAAACGGCCAAGCCGGAATCCGAAAAAGAAACCGGGTATGGACCGATTCTTGGGTGTGTGTCATCACTTTTTTTTTTGGTGCTTGGAGTCGCGCACGTGCACTGAGTTTGAAAGTTAGAGACACATAGCCGGCCTTGTGCAGCGCGGCCAACCGTCGCTCGCATAGCAGGCTGCCCTTCCCACGCCGCAGTGATGATTGAACAGGTGAGAGCGCCATGCCGACCCCATCTCTGCATGCCTAGCCCGCGGACGCCACATCCCCGCCTGCACGCACTCTCGCGCCCCTTGCTCGGTCCCCCGCTTTGCTGCGGACACCAAACTAACGCACCCAACGTGTTTGGGCCGTGGGGCACCGCCGCCGCTGCTGCCCGCCGACACCACCCCCGCCGCAACCCTGCTAGGGCCTGGCCCCCGTGGCCGAGTTTCTGGTGCAGAACAGCAGCACCCTGGTGGTGGCGGGCGCCATCTTTCTGGCCTTCTGTGGTGTGTCAAAAGTTTTGGGGCCCGGCAACGACGTCGAGGCGGCACCAAGCGACGATCACCCTGTGAAGCCTCCGAAGAGGGGGGCCGCGGCAGAGCCTGCCCCGCGCTGGGAGGTCCTGAGCGTGCTAAACTACCTGGTGGTGGGAGTCTTTGTGGTCTCCGTCACCTACGTCGTGGTCAACTACCCCTCCCTCAGCAGGGGGGAGGATGGGTCGTCCGCTCTCTTCCCCGTGCTCGTCATCTGGTGCGTGCCTTGGCTCTTCCTCCGCATTGCGTGGTGCTCCGCCTGCCGGTTTTGGCACGCAGCGCGCCTGCGACTGCTGCGGTTGCGTAGCCAGTGCAGTGCTGTTCTCTGCAGCAGCCGCACTCATTGCCTGCGTCTCGCCAAGCTCCAAGCCTGGCCGTTGCTCCCGCACACTTTGGGTGTCTGCACACACCTGCAAAAAGTTCCCTTAACCCGATCTGACCCAGCACGTGCTCCGTCGTCGCCACTGCCACACCGCCAACACCCCCACAGGTGCGTCTGCATGGCCTACTTCTTTGGATTCTTCGGCATCTCGTTCCTGGACAAGGGCGCCATGCAGCGGTCGCCCTCCACCTTCGGCCTGAGCCACCTGGACGCCCAGCTCTCGGCCTCCTCCCGCACTCCCACTGGCGGCGCGCCCGCCAAGCGCAGCAGCGGAGGCTCGCGCTCGCGCAAGCGCCAGACAGCCCGCAGGCCCGACGCGGGCCCGACCAGCACCCTCTGCGGCGCGGAGGGCACCCTGCCCGCGGCCCCCGTCAGCTCCCCCCGCCTGCCCCCCGCCGACGCCGCCACGGCCGCGGCCGCCGCTGGCGCGGCCGCCGCCGCCGCAACGGTTCGCGACCCGCCCTCCCGCTCGCTCACGGGCGAGGAGCTGTCCGCCATGAGCGACGGCGACCTGGCGTCCGCAGTGCTCAGCGGAGCCATCAAGGACCACCAGCTGGAGACCCGCCTGGGGGACTGCAGCCGGGCCGTGGCGGTGCGGCGGCGGGTGTTCGAGGCCAAGCTGGGGCGCCCCCTGGGCGCCCTCCCGCACGAGGGCTTCGACTACGACCGCATCTTCAGCGTCAACTGCGAGATTGTGTGCGGGTATATCCCGCTGCCCGTGGGCATCGTCGGGCCGCTGCTGCTCGACGGCCGCGAGGTGTACGTGCCCATGGCGACGACGGAGGGCTGCCTGGTGGCGTCCACAAACCGCGGCTGCAAGGCCATCACGCAGAGCGGCGGCGCGCGCTCCGTCGTTCTCAAAGACGGCATCACGCGCGCGCCGTGCCTGCGCATGCCCGACGCCATGGGCGCCGCCGCCGTGAAGGCGTGGGTGGAGGTCCCCGAGAACTTTGCGCGCGTGCGCGCGGTCTTTGAGTCGACGACGTCTTTTGGGAAGCTGCGCGAGGTCAAGGGGTCCGTCGCGGGGCGCAACGTGTACCTGCGCTTTGTGTGCTTTGCGGGCGACGCCATGGGGATGAACATGGTGTCCAAGGGGTGCCTCGCGGTTGTGGAGCTGCTGACGGAGGTGTTCCCCGAGATTGAGCTCATTGCCATCAGCGGCAACATGTGCACGGACAAGAAGCCAGCGGCCATCAACTGGGTGGAGGGGTGCGTGGCGCGCGGCGGCCTGTGCGCTTGCTTCGTGCATATCCTATGCTTCTTGTGTATCAATTATGATGCTCACTCCCAGAATTCATGCGCAGTCATGCTCAGCCACTTCATGTTCACTTTCCACTTGGTGGAGGGGTGGTAATGCGACAGTGCGCGCTCCATGCGGGGGATGCCTGCACGCGCGCGCCTCCCTGTCATGTTCACTCCCCAAATTCACGTTAGTTCACGCCCGTGCCCGTGTTCATGATCACACCCCGCCGCCGCGCGACAGGCGCGGCAAATCGGTCGTGTGCGAGGCGCGCATCCCGGCACACTACGTGGAGTCCACCCTCAAAACGACGGTGCGCGCCATCGTGGACACCAACATCCAGAAGAACCTGGTGGGGTCGGCCATGGCGGGCGCGCTCGGCGGCTTCAACGCGCACGCATCCAACATTGTGACGGCCGTTTTTCTCGCGACGGGGCAGGACCCCGCGCAGAACGTTGAGGCGTCGACGTGCATGACGCTCATGGAGGAGACGGACGAGGGGGACCTGCTCGTGAGCGTCAACATGCCGTGCGTGGAGGTCGGGACCGTCGGCGGCGGCACGTCGCTGCCCGCGCAGGTGAGCGTGCGCGTTTTTGCCCGTGTGAAGTGCTGTATACGTGAGCGCGCGCGTTTTTGCCACGTGAAGTGCTGTATACTTTTAGGTAGGTATAGATAATAGCGTGAACATGCCGTGCGTGGAGGTCGGGGCCGTCGGTGGCGGCACGTCGCTGGCCGCGCAGGTGAGTGTGCCCATATGAAGTGCTGTATAGTTTGTTGTAAGTAAGAGCGTGACATGCCGTGCGTGGAGGTCAGGACCGTCGGCGGCGGCACGTCATTGCCCGCGCAGGTGAGCATGCGCCTTTTGTCCACGTGAAGTGCTGTATAATTGTGGGTAAATTATAGTGGTTGTGAGTGTGTGTGTTTGGGGTGGGGGCAGGTTGGGGGCGTCGTGCGGAGTGTGTATACATTTAGCAGTGCATGTTGCGTCGTGTCACATGGTGTGGCTCGCGGGCGCACCAGCTGAGTTGCAAGCGTGCGTCGGTGGTCCGGTGCATGCCGTCAGGCAGCAGGTGCCTTGCTGTTTGAACAAGGGCACCATGCAGTCGGCCATGATGTGACTCAACTTCAACATTCTTTCAGTTGGTGCCCGAACTTCAAGATGGGTTGAAGTACACACATAACCACATCCCTCTATCACCACCACAGCACACAAAACGTCACCCTTGCTGCCGCGCCACCGCTGCACTCCCCCGCCGCAGGCCGCGTGCCTGGACGTCATTGGCGTGCGCGGCGCCAGCCGCGCCCCCGCCGCCCCCGGCACCAACGCCAAGGCGCTGGCCCAGGTGGTGGCCGCCGCCGTGCTCGCCGGCGAGCTATCACTCCTGGCGGCGCTCGCCTCCAACCAGCTCGTGCGCGCACACATGCAGCACAACCGCAAGAAGCAATGAGGGTGACGTGACGCGCGCTGGGTGTTTATGTGGCGGCAGGGCCCTGCGCTGCTCCCCTGCCGTGTGCTCAGCGGCAGTGCTCGCGGCTGCGTGGGCAGCGTTGAGTAGCTGCATGGGCGGTGCTCAGCAGCTGCGTGGGCAGTGCTCAGCAGCTGTGTGGGCAGTGCTCAGCAGCTGCGTGGGCGGTGCTCAGCGGCTGCATGGGCAGAGCTCAGCAGCCGCTGTGTGGGTGGCCCTCAGCGGCTGCGCGCGCAGTGCCCAGCAGGAGGCAGCGGCAGCTCCGGCGGCGGCCGCAAGGTGCGCTGTGCCTACATCGCACACCCCCCGGAGGGTGCGGCGGCGCTTCGTATTCGGAGTCGGCGATGTGCAGCGGTTACTCGCGGTGACGGCGGCGGCTGCGGCCACATCAGTGCCCCCTTACCCTTTCAGATATCCGTAGCCCCCCCCGCCCGCCCCCCGCACTGCCACACTCATCTCCTGCAGCCCCCTATATA
>JAULBY010092864.1:0-29333 GCA_032358315.1 Ophiocytium majus
AGCTTCAGCTGGGACAGCCTGAGCGGTGGTTAACACGTGTTACAGCAAGGCCGGGAAAGCCGGCCCCCTCCCGGCTCGGCCTGCCGGCCTACCGGCCAGGCCGAGGCTCACCGGCTTAGGCGGCCTCGGCCCCGAACCCTAGTGCTGATAGATGCTGGGTGGTAGGGACGCCAGGAGGTGGGCGTACATGATGTGATGGCAACTAATCACGCAAGTGCTGCTGCTGCACTTAGGTGGTGTAACGTGAACTGTGTATGATGCGTGCGCTGACCTCACTCTAGCCTGCTGTTGTGTTTATGGTGTCTTCACAGTTTGGTTGTGCTTTCGTGCTGCGCATCTACCACATATGCTGGTATAAGCCTGGGCCCATGCATGGGTACCAGCAAGCGCAAAACAAAGCTACATGGTCACATGCACACATGAAACGTGTCCTTCTGTGATACTTCAAAAAAATACATACTTTGAAGTATGTAGTCTATACACGTGCACTACACAACACTGTGTATACACATGACGTAGGCACGCATGTAGCCTGCCAGATTGTGGACACAAAGCCAGCCCACACGCTTGTACACCAAGCGTCGCGATAGCATTCGGCAGTGCAGCCATGTGTATACAATATACTATACATCAATACTTCCAAGTATATACACTCCTGCACAGGTACCCACTGATGAAAAGTACGTGTAAGCAACAGTGTGTGTGTATATATACACTTCAAGTGAATACGTTTACAGCAACGTGCTGGGCTTGCATTGGAGTGGATGGTGCTGAGCATCGTTACCTCGTCAGCTAGCAGCAGGGGACAGCAACCACGGTGCATGTCTACATGTAATACACTGTATACATACATACATGTGCGAACTTTTGTAGTAGATATCATAAGGCGACCGCGGCCGGCCAGTCAGATCGCGGGAACCGGCCGGCCAATCAGATCACCGGAAAGCGGCCACGGACGAGCTATTAGTTGTACAAATACTTGTGTGTTGTCAGGTATCATATGAACCGGCCGGCCAATCAGATCACCGGAAAGCGGCCACGGACGAGCTATTAGTTGTGCAAATACTTGTGAAGGTATCATATAAGGGAGCCATGTGTTAGTCACCTGCTGCGTGGCAGAGGCGGAGCCCGCGCTGATGCCCACATGCATAGATCCACAATATATACACTTCGAGTGTACACACGCAAGTGCACATGTGCCACTGTGCTATGTTTGTAAGGTACCTCTTCAGGTACTACTTCGGAAGTACTTCGGAAGTGTAGGGAATTATGTGGTAGGCCACCTGCTGGGTGGTAGAAACGGCTCCAGCGCCCATGCCCACGCGCAGCGCACATGTATGTTTGTAAGGTACCTCTTCGAGTAAAACTTCGAAGTAACACACTTCCAAGTAAAAGGGAACCATGTGGTAGTCACCTGTTGGGTGGTGGACACGGAGCCAGCGCCCATGCCCACGCGCAGCGCGTCCGCGCCAGCATCCAGCAGTGCTTGCGCCTGTACGCACGTGACCACGTTACCCGCGACCACGTCCACGTTGGGGTGCTTGGCCTTGATGTACTTGACCTGCTCCACCTGCTCAGCAGTTGGTTTTGCAGGAGACCACGTGAGTCACACACAGTGATGGGTCACGGTGCACAGCGTCGCGCTCGTCAATCACAACCACATCAGCCCCACCGCCGCCACCACCGCGTCCACGCACACATAATATGCATACAGTACCGTATATATGGTTTATGCCCTACACAAGCAACCTATACAAAGCACACCAACCTGTGTGTTGGTGCTGCCGTTGGGCCCGTCAATCACAACCAGGTCAACACCCGCCGCCGCCAGCACGTCCACGCACACACAATATGCATGCACTACCATATACTACTTCTGAAGTACATCATATGTATGCCCTACACGAGTTACATACACAAAGCACACGAACCTGCGCGTTGGTGCTGCCGTTGCACTCGTCAATCACAATCACGTCAACACCCGTACATATGATATGTATACCATAGAAGTAGTATAGATACACATGTGGTACTTTTGAACAGTATACAAAGCACACGAACCTGTGCGTTGGTGCTGCCGTTGCGCTCGTCAATCACAATCACGTCCACACCCGCCGCCGCCAGCGCATCAACGCGTGGCCTGTCCTCAGCAGACGACAGCACAGCGGCGCCGCAGCGCAGCGTGTTGGTGGCAACGTCCTTGGTGGAGTGAGGGTAGTCACGGGACTTGAGAAGATCGGTGCGCGTGGTAAGGGACACAAGATTGCCGGCAGCATCCACCTGTGCGGGCGGGGAGGGGCGGGGAAGGGGGGGCGGGGGAGTGAGAACGTACTTCAAGGGGTACATGTATGTGTACATGTGTTTCCTGCATTGCAAAACATTATTCATTACTTCAGAAAAGTATTGGGAACACATGATGCACAGCTTGGAGTACGCTGTGTTGATTTACGCTTCTTGTGCAGGTTGTGTGCCAACATGCACTGAAGCATTAGACACCTTTAGCATTATGTTATTACACGCACGTGGTAACATCAAAGGCACAGCCCCACATACTTGCTATGCTTAATGACTTACAATTACTAATAAGGGATGTCAGCTACCGCAGACCCAAAACACACATATCTGTGTGCATGCGTACGGGTGCCATGCACTGCCGGTGGTTGTCCAACATAATATAGGCAGGTGCCGCTTCCTGGACGCCTCCTGAGGTCCAGGTGATAAAACAGAAGGAATACACACTTCTAGTACTTGCTTTAGTACTTGCTTTACCCAAGTACCTGTGCCATGTACACCACCAACCGAAAACAACCACCTGACTCACAATGGGAAAGTACCCCATTCTTGGACTCCTTGAGCAGGGTGTGCGTGGCGTCATGACAAAAGGCGGCATCACACATGCTTCCTACTCACCGGCGCCATGCACCGTTTCAAAAGGTACTACTACATATGTGGGCCTTTGCCCGCCCCTGACAAGTGCAAACAAACATAACTACACTACTGTACCAGTTTTGCGCCACGCGCTGCGACCCTCCACGAAGTCTGTGTCGTGCTTGGTGATGAAAAACATTATAACCACTACATGCAAGTATAACATGTGGCTCACAATAGCCACATACAAATATTACATGTAATATGTTTTCTACACTTACCGTCGCCATGCACCAATGAAAAACGTACTTTTATTAAACTCCACTTAGGGCGCGGAGAGCCCTTTGCACACGGTGCGCGTGACCAGAAAAAGGGATCAGACAGGTGTAGCGAAAGAGCTGGCGTAAAAAACGTACTACTACGTACTTCCAAAGTACAAAAACGACATCCGACTAACAATGTGGAGGCACCCCTTCTTAGACTCCTTGAGCAGGTTTTTCTCTGCTGTCTACACAGACTGGTGCCATGCACCACTAAAAAACTGCATTACTACCAGATATTTTACTACGTACTCTGAAGTATAGTGGTACTGTAGCGGTGGACCATCTCACTCACAATGGGGAGGTAGCCCTTTTTGGACTCCTTCAACAGGTTCTGCGCGGCGTCGAGACTGATCGCCTGTTGCCCCACGATGAGGCTTTCCGTGGGCGCCATGTAGGTGCTCAGCGTGGTCCTAAAAACCTGTGACCACTAAATACAAAAATGACAAACCACTACATACAAAAATGACATGTGTGACTCACAAGAACTACATACCACTACCAAAGCACAAAAACGACATACGAACTCACAATGGGAAGGTAACCCTTCTTGGACTCCTTCAGCAGGTTCTGCGCAGCATCGAGGGAGATGCCCTTCTGCCCCACAATCAGGCTTTCCACGGGCGTCATGTAGGTGCTCAGCGTGGCGCTGCGGTCCTCCACCAGGTCAGTGTCGCGCTTGGTGATGAGCCCCACCAGCTTGCTGCCAAGGGTGCCGTCGGCAGTGATGGGGACACCGCTGATGCCGCGCTCCGCCTTGAGGGCATCCAGGGCGGACACCTGTGCTCAGCAGCAAAGGGGGTACATGGTTATTATTGTATGAAATTTGTTGACATGGTGATTGGGCAATACTTCATACATCTTAGAAGTACACAACTATGCAAAAATCACTATGCGAAAATCTTTTAGGCGCTGATGCCGCGCTCGGCCTTGAGCGAATCCACGGCGGCTGCTCAGCAGCAAAGTGGGCACATTATTATTATTATTGTGTAGAAAATGTTGACACGGTGGTTAGTCATACTTCATACATACTTAAGCAAAAAGATTATAGGCGCTGATGCCGCGCTAGGCCTTGAGCGCATCCAGGGAGGAAACCTGCTCAGCAGCAGAGCGGGCAGTGGTGAATATTCCTACGTAGAACGTTAGCAATTTAAAAAAAAACTTCTGAAGTAAATATCAATAAACACGGTACTTTGTACAGTGTGTACACAAAACTGTGGTATAGGCGCTCGTGCCCGCTCAGCATCGAAGTCAGCAGCGGTAGGGAAATGAGCAGGCAACGGAAACACCCACAAAAGAAATCGTGGCAAGGTCACAGCATGCTGAACTGTGATGTGGCGCCCCAATTAGGTGCGTGAATGCGCGCGCAGGCTGCGGGCGCCACACATGCGCAGCACACATGAGAAGTTTCTCATGACTTTGTTTATTCATAAATTAGCAATGAAACCCTCCGAAAAAGGGCTACACTCGCACCAGCCATTCTCACCGGCAAAATGCGTCAGAAAAAAAATGCTACCTCCATGATCCCCGTCACAGAGCACACCAGGCACTTGTTGGCGTCCACACCGTGGTGCTTGGGGTGGACATACACAGACCGTGGACATACAATATTCATATAATGCTATGCCGTGGACATACAATATGTGTATATATAGTGTGTAATGCTGTGGTTTGGCATGACTGGCATGTCAGTGGCATGGTGTGTGCTTGGTGCCTTGGTGTCAGGGGCCATGTGCATGCTAAACTTTGACAGCCCTGAGAGTTGAAGTTGAAAAGGATGTTGACGTCAAAAACTTAACATATCTGCTACATGAGCGTGGTCAGGGGCCATGGCGGCGGGCTCGGCGATGAAGCCATTATTGAAGCACTTGAAGTCGAAAGTGTAGTTGAGGTTACAAACTTCAACATTTCTGCTGAGCATACGACCTGTGCATATCGTACCTTGGCGTCGGGGGCCATGACGGCGGGCTCGGTGATAAAGCCGTTTTCGTAGGACTTGACCTTCTTGACAAGCTCCACCTGGCGCTCGATAGGGCAGTTGCAGTGGATGAAGCCGATGCAGCCCTGCAGCGCCATGGCAATGGCCATTTTGTTCTCGGTCACCTGGACATCGCAGCGGCAGCGCGTAACAGCAGGTGGGAAAATGAGTTGCGGCAACTATGTACTGTGGCAGATATGTGTGCAAAAGCGCAAAGGCCAGTTGAAATTCAAGAAATACAGTGCACTCGCGATTTAGTTTGCTTTGATTTAGTGCGATATGCGGTTTAGTGCTGGGGTCCAAAGGCCTGTCACAGAGCACATGACCCTAAATAAACGATACACAACGCCTTATTTGGTTTTGTGCGGGTCTCGCTTTAGTGCTGGGTGCCAGGGGGGTGACACTGCCCCGCACTGAATCGCGCGTGCACTGCAGTTGATTAATTTATGCACTGCACAGAAATGTTGAGATGGCCGGTGATTGCCACTGCCCGTGACAGCGCACTGGCTACGCTCACACATGGTGAGGTGTCAACACAGCAGCTGCAGCAGAGGCAAGGTGCTACTTGCGAAAGCACTTCGGCGCCAGAGCACTGTGGAGCAGTGCAACTCTGGTGCTCAGCAGTTTGCTGCTACTGTTTGCGCAGAAATCATCTAGGAAAGCCGTTCTCACCGTGTCCATAGGACTGGAGGCGAAGGGGAACGACAGCTTGATGTTGCGTGTCAACCGCGTGTTGAGGTCCACCTGCGCAGGCACACCCCAGGAAGCGCATGTTGAAGTAAGTGATGCAAATTTACACAATCTCCGAGTCGCAAGTGGTACATCTGGCAGAGGCAGCAGCTAGGTTGGCGGCTCCAGCAGCCACAGTGCTTCGGGGATAAACTGCTGTGTATGCATGTAGATGCATATGTGGCGGGCGCCACTGCCTGTCCACAGACACATTTTGTGCAGCAGCATCGCACACACACGCGGCACTCGGCACACCCAGCACAGCACACTTGCCTGCTCCACGCCAAAGTCGATCTGGCCAGGGAGGGCTGCGCAGCATGGGAAGCGGCAGCAGCACAGCGCGGCGTGCAGAGCAAAAAAGTGGCATCAGCGGCGCCGCCAAGCGAGAGACGCGGCGGCCAAGCTTGCGAGTGCGGACGAAGTTGCTGCTGCAAAGCCAGCAACAACAGCAATTGATTTGGTAGCCAGCACCCACCGATCACATCGTCGAAGGTGAAGCCGCGGGAGCCGGGAGAGGAGAAGATCTCAGCTGCGGAGTAGCCGTCCTGGAGGTCAGCCTCGGTGACCGTGACGCCATTGGCAACGAGCGCCTCGGGTGCCATACTGCTGTTTTTGGGTGGGTGTGTCGGTGCCGCTGCTGCTTCCGTTGCTGCCGCTGCTGCTGTGCCGGTGCTGCTGCTATGGCGAGCCGTTCAAACTGGTGCCAGCAGTGCCTCCGGTGCAAGTGCGCAGGTGCGACGATGAGGGTGGCGGTGGTGCAGCTGCGTCTGGTGGTGCTTCGCCAATCATTAGCTATCTCAAAATCTCGGCTGTCTGTGCAAAGTGCAACCAGTACTGGGTATCGGTTCCGGCACCCATGTATGCTCAAGTTCCGGAAACTTTTGCGGTACAGTACCGGTTGCCATCATGCAATGCCATGCGCGGCAAATGCTGTAGTCTCTCCTCTCTGTGTGTGCCCGCCTGAGCATCACCGCAGCTGCATCCGGTCAGCGGCGGCTTCGCGCAGCACCGCTGTTGCCGCTGCCGTCAGCTGCAGTCATGACTGCGGAGGATGTGCCCCTTTTGTACAGGGGCATTCGAAGTTGGTTCAAGTGGGGCCTATGCGTCTTCTACAACACCATAGAGGTCAGCGGCGAGGTGCCACCACCCGGCAACTGCGTCATCCTGTGCCCCAACCACGGTGAGTGCAGGCACAGCAGCAGATGCCTGCCACATGCAGCGCGGCATGAGATCTGGTGCCTTGTGCCGCAAGCATATCGCGCTCTTGGCGAGCGGTAACATTTTTGCTGTCTGTTTCTTGGAAGGCACCCACCCGTGCTGTACAGCACTTCGCTGGTGGCGTTGCCGATGGTTTACAATGTCATATTCAAATATTCAACAGTGCTCGTCCGGCAGACGGTCCCAGCAGCCTCTGGTGATGAGCTGTCGCCGCGCGTGCTCTCTTGCTTCTGAACACACGGAACTGCCGCATCCTGCATGTTACCCAAACGAAGCCCTCTGTTGCCACCCGCCGCTAACCACCCCACCGCTCTGCACGCCCTACCTGCCTGGCGCTGCTGCGGCCGCAGGCAACAGCCTCACGGACGCGGTGACCGTGCTGAGCTGCACGCCGCGCATGGTGCGGCTCACCGCCAAGGACTCCCTCTGGAAGGACCCTTTTTGGTCGCTGCTGGTGGGGGGGGTGGGCACGGTGCCGCTGCAGCGTCGCTTCGAGCATGGCGATGCGGCCGACAACAAGCGCGCGCTGTCAAAGCTCTATGAGGCGCTGGAGGAGGGCTCGTGCGTGTGGTGAGTGGTGTGATCGTGTTTGACTTTCGAGGTTTCAAGTTTTCGTGCAGTGGCCCCCAAAGGAGTGGTCAGTGTTGTGCAACACCTTGCTTAAAACACCTCAGGAAAGGGCCAAGGCGGCCAAGGCAGCGCATAACACCCTTTGTGGGAGAAGTTAAGATGGTGCTCACATATCGCTCCTAGATGAGTTTTCATATAGCCGTGGCTGGGTCAAAACCCCAGGAAAATATTCTGAAGACGGACGTGGGGCACATTGTTGCTTCATTTCTGCCTCATTTTTGCAGCTTTTTCCCGGAAGGTCAGAGCCGCTACCAGAGCGGCGTGGCGCCTCTGAAGATCGGCGTTGGGCACAATTTTCGCTTGATTTCTTCCTCAATTGTGCTTCATTTCTGCCTCGTTTTCACAGCCTTTTCCCGGAAGGGCAGAGCCGCTATCAGAGCGGCGTCGCGCCTTTAAAGATGGGCGTTCAGCACATTTTCGCTTGATCTCTGCCCCGTTTTGGCTTCTTTTTTGCCTCATTTTGCAGCCTTTCCCGGAAGGGCAGAGCCGCTACCAGAGCGGCGTCGCGCCTCTAAACACGGGCGTTGAGCATATTTTCGCTTGATCTCTGCCCTCTTTTTGCTTCATTTCTGCCTCATTTTCGCAGCCTTTTCCCGGAGGGGCAGAGCCGCTACCAGAGCGGCGTGGCGCCTTTAAAGACGGGCGTTGGGCACATTGCGCTGGAAGTTCTGCGACGAGCAGCGGCGGCTGGCCGGGATAACTTCACAGTCACGGTGAGGCAGCGGCGCACAGGTGCATGTACTTCAGAAGTACTCGTGATGCTGCTTCATAACTCTGCTTGGGGCAGAAAGCCCTTTGCACGTGCGGCTAAATAAGGTCAACCCAGTAACTACTCATTCCAGTACTGATATGGTACATAGTACTCCAAGAAGTATGTCATACTTGAAGTACCTCAAGATCATGTGACTGGTAGACAGGAAAGTGGGAAACAAACATTCCCTTGTGTCCTGAGAGGTATTGTAATTGGCGGTAGAGCACCTCTGATTGATGACTCTTGTGCAACTACCAGTGGCGTCACTGTGGACGTCAGACCCAGTCTCCACCACATGTATGAACAGCAGCGGCCAATGCTGCGGAGAACAACAACAAAAAAAACTAGGGAAGGCAACAAACACACAAATCACAGTCGGATAAGTTACCCCATAAGCTTCGGCCTGGCATCTTGCCCCAGCCACAGCAGTACCTGGATTTAGCAACCTTTTCACTGTTTTCAGTTCAAGTGCTTTACTTCCCATATGTACCCCCCCCCCCCCTCCTTTCCTTCTACGCAGGTGGTGGCATGCAACATCACCTACATCAAATTAGCTGTTTTTCTTTCTTCCCGGGAACAACAGCCACGTGTTTTAGCTTCTTCCTTCTTATTAGGTGCATATTGTTCAGCTATAATTGTGGTGTGTGTTTGCACTTCAAAAGTAAATATGAAGCTGATTGAACCCCCCCCCCCCAACACCATGCAGGTGGTGGCGGCCTGCATCACCTACACACACCGCGAGAAGTTCCGCTCCGACGTGTGCGTGGTCTATGAAACGGCGGCCTGCCTTCGAGCAGACTCCCTCCCCTCCCTCCTAGCCTCAAGCGGCGGCGAAAAGGGGGCGGCGCGCGCGGTCGTGGGGGCAGTGGGCCTGGCGCTGCGGCGGAATGCGGTTGGGGCGAGCGACTGGGATTTGGTGCGGGGGGCGATGGCGGCGGCGCGGGTGCATGCGCCGGTCGGGGCGAGGATATCGCTCGCGCAGCACGTGCGGCACGTGCAGGCGTGGGTGCAGGTGCGGGTGCTTGTGAAGTTACTAGTGATGGGTCAGGGCTTACAACGTAGTTCAAAGAAGTACTACCAGTAATATTTTATAGTTGAACAAAATACGGCGTATTTATACGCCCCAAAACGCGATATACGGCGGTCGCACAAATACCATGGTACGTCTATAAATATGAAAAGGGTATACATCTTGAGTACGCCGTATGTGCGTGTCATCAGTGGAAAAAAATATGTTACTTCTGTATAAAGTATATTGGTGTACTTCATCTGTACTTGTGAAGTACATCATGACTCGGGCAGTACGTACGGCACATGCAGGTGCAGGTGCTGGCACCTCTGGCCTCTGCTTTGTCACTCTCTCTGCTGTAATTGTTGGTGTCGCCACGCTGACCACCAACGAGAACGGCCGCCTGCGCAATCAGCCCTCCTAACTTAACACCAACTTCAACCCAACTTGAAGACCCCCCCCCTCCCCAGGTGCTCAGGGCATCCACGCCCGCCACCCTGGAGAACCGACGCCTGCGCAGACAGCCCTCTGACCCCGACATCGCCAACTTCAACCCAACTTCAACCCTAACCTTAGACCCGCCCCCCCCCCCTCCCCCAGGTGCTCAGCGCATCCACGCCCGCCACCCTGGAGAACTGCCGCCTGCGCAGACAGCCCTCCGACCCCGACATACTTAACTTCAACTTCAACCCCAACTTCAACCCTCACCTGAAGACCTCCCCCCAGGTGCATAACCTTAAGACCCCCCCCCCCCCTGACCGCCCTCAGGTGCTCAGCGCATCTACGCCGGCCACCCTTGAGAACCGTCGCCTGCGGAGGCAGCCCTCCGACCCCGACATCCCCGTTCAAGCCCCACCCGCGTCCCCCGAGCGGGAAAAGCGCGCCACTGCTCTGCTGAGCGCCCTTCTCTCCTACCAATCGGCACTGGACGAGGGGGGTCTAACGGATGGCGCGGTGGCGCGGCCGCCCCTGTCAAGGCTGGCGCTGGTGGGGAGGGCGGTGGGGAGGGGGCTGTGGTGTGCAGCGCTGGCGGTGGCGGCGGCGCCGGGGGCGGCGGTGCTGGCGCCGGCGCTTGCGTGCGGGAAGGCACTGGAGGCGCGGATAATCAAGACGAATAGGGGGGAGAGGCTCGTGCGGAATTTGGACGAGGTGGGTGGTGCTGCTGCTGAGCAGAATACACGTGTTGTGCTCAGCAGAAAAAGTGGAGGGTTTGTGTGCTCAGCAGCAGCATCCGCGTGCGGGGAGGCTGTGGGGGCGCGGATTGTTAAGATAAATAGGGGGGAGTGACTTGTGCGGGATGTGGGCGAGCTGGGTGCTGCTGCTGCTGAGCAGGGGGTACATGTGTTGTGCTCAGCAGAGAGTGTGGAGAGGTGTGTGCGCTTAGCAGAGCATGGAAGGGTCCTCATGCCGCCTATATTGTCGAGTACCAGTGCACGTAACTGGCCACTATACACTCGCATACCAAAACTGCATCTATATGTACTTAAGAAGAAGATGTATTCAAACACGTGAAGGGCTGTTCGCAGCTGTAAATATATATGTGTGCCAACCACGTGAAGGGCTGTTCCCATCTGTGCAATAAACAACGTACTTCGTAGCATAGCCGAAAACCACCGCTAAAACCACCGCTCCATGTGCCCTTACGACCCCTGACTGCCACCCTGCCGCCATCTCAAGGTTGCGCAGTACCAGACTGGGATGGTGGGCCTGTGTCAGCCCTCCCCTGGCATTTGGCGCGGCAAATGTACTAAAGTTGTAAACAAACGCGTGATGGGCTGTTCGCATTTGTGCAACAAACACCACACAGCCGAGAAGCACCACCCCACGTGCCCTTACATCCCCTGCCTGCCACCTCCCAGGTTGCCCAGTACAAGATTGCGGTGGTGGGCTGTGTCAGCCCTCCGCTGGCGTTTGGCGCGGCGCTGGGGCTGCGTCGCCTGCTGCCTGCTGCCGTGGCGCGTGTGCCGCTGCCAGCGCTGGCCGGTGCGTCTGCTCTGTGGCTGTGGCTCACCGTGCGGTGGATGGAGGACGGTGAGTGTATGTGCATACATGCGATTACAGATACTATTTCTAAGGTGGCGTACTACTCTCAGTGTATATGAATAAAGTGCACCATACAAGTAGTCATATGGTCTGCTCTGTGGCTGTGGCTCACCGCATTTGTACGTACGTGCACTCACAGACACTACTTCTCTAATGAGTACCACTGCAAGTACTTTTGATGAAGTGTACCACACCAGTAATCATGTGGTCTGCCCTGTGGCTGTGGCTCACCGTGCGCTGGATGGAGGATGGTGAGTATGTGTTCGTACGTACTACTTCTCGAATAAAAAAGTACAGTGTACTTACTTCAACGAAGCATCATGAAATGTGTCATACTGCTTTGAAGTAGTAATCTGTGGTCTGCCCTGCGGCTGTGGCTCACCGTGCGGTCGATGGAGCATGGTGAGTGCATGTGCATACATGCTCTCACAGATACCACTTGTATGGCCATTATATGACTTCAAGACTACTACTCAGGTACTGGTGCTTGTCGTGAAGTGTGTTGTAGTTGTAGTTATGTGGCCGGGATGCATGGTGGGGTCACCGTGCGCTGGATGGAGCATGGTGAGTATGTATATGTACTCACACCATTACATTATTACATAACATGATTACACCTAGACACATGCAATCGCACATGCTTGTGGCGCATCTGTAATACGGTACCAGCGAATAATGGCAGCACGGTGACTGATAGTGAACATGGCTCCTGTCGTCTGTGGCTCACCGTGCGCTGGATGGATGACGGTGAGTACGTGTACGTTCATGCACTCGCAGATACTATTTGTCTGATCAAGTACTACTCTAAGTCTGATGAAGTGTATCTTAATACTGCTGAAGTAGTACTCATGTGGTCTGGATGTGCTGTGGCTCACCGTGCAGTGGATGGAGGATGGTGAGTATATGTTCATACATGCACTCACAGATGCTACTACGTAGTACTTCTATGAAGAAAGTACCTCTCCAAGTATTTTTTGTGAAGTACTTCAAGTATACTGTAGGAGTAGGTAGTAATGTAGCTGGGATGCACAGCACTTGGCTTACCGTGCGGTGGATGGAGGACGGTGAGTGATCATGGCAAATGGTGCCGCCGACAGTGCACGCGTGCATACGGCAGTATTTCACCTTGAAGTAACACTTTACCTGCTAAGTGTAAAGCACTTGTAAATGTGAGCCGGTCCGTCCATGCATGTACATGAAACGGATGACCGTGTCGATGGTGAGTGTTTTGTAATTACACACCATGCTTGTGCGTCAACAACGCTACCAAAGCCTCTACAGCACTTGTGTTGTGGACAGAGGTAGTATGAGTGGCAACTGTGCTATTAGTTGTTATTATTGTATGTGTGCAACTGTACTACTTCTATTATACTACTCCAAGTGAAGTAATTATGTGGACGGGATGTGCCGTGGCTCACCGTGCGCTGCATGGAGGATGGTGCGCAAGCCGCACTGGAACTCATGTGTCAACGGCACTATGAGCCTGGCACTACCAGTAATGTGCCACCTAAACTGTACCGGCACTTGTGTGTCAACGGTGCTGTGAAGTGTGCCTAGTGCTACGTACCAGGTAGTACTCTTTGCGAAGTGGGAGTGACGATTGCACTTATGTGTGTGCAAATACCGCTCCGCCTGACGTTGTCCTTGGTCGTGGTGCATTTGCTGACCACACACACCGCGAACGAGTAGCACCCGATTCAACAACCGCTAGTCGCTTCCATGCGGAAATCAAGTAGCACCCCACTCAACAAAGTCCGGGCTGCTTCCATGTGGGCAGAAAGCACCCCATTCAACAATCTCCAGTTTGCTTCCATGCCGCACATTGCACTACTCCTCTCCATGTGTACGTACCACGCACATGTGTGCACATACCTTCGAAGTACTTCTTGAAGTATAGACGTGCGCACCTGGTTATCATTTACTGGTACTACAGCACTGAGTGTTTTTACAGTATCACAGCTAAAAGAACACCATGTAGTGTAAACTGCCATGTGCACAGGGCTGGCGATGCGCGGGCGGCCACCACTTCCACGTTATCCATCACTAGTGATGGGTCACGGCGTATAACGTATTTTATACGTTATACAAAATACGGCGTATTCCTACGTATTTGCATGCCCAGAAACGCGATATACGGCGTATTTGCCCTATACATACGTTCATCTGCATACGTTATACGGCGTATTCACGTACGTTACACGGCGTATAATGCAAAAGTTATACGCTGTGACCCATCACTATCCATCACAAAGGCGCTGTGTTTGCACTCACGCTGGGGCATTTTGTGCAGTCGTGCAGGGATTGGATGCCTTGTCTTGGGGCATAGGCCCCAATGGGCCATGCGATGAGTGTGGTGCGTGCTGCAAGGCAGTAGGACCCCACTGGGAAGATGTGTGGCGACGATCCGTTGGCGGTGTTGGATGGCCTGCCGTACCAGTCCATGTGACCCAATATACTACACATACTACTAGTAGTACTACAGTACTTCCGAAGTACTTCATACCTGGTAGAAGGTATATACTTTGGAGTATGTACTTTAGAGTATATACCATATGGTATACTTGAAGTATACTCCTAGTAGAAGTATGCTTCAGTGCGAGCTTGTGCGGAAAGCCGTCCAACGCCACCAACGGACTCTTCCCACACATCCGCCCAGCAGGTCCATGTTGCCTTGCAGCCAATACCACAGCCATCGTGTGCCCTGCTGGCGCCGATGCCCCAACGCAGGCACCACATCCCTGAACGTCTGCGCTGAATGCCCCAGTGTGGGTGCAACACACAACACAGCGCCCTTATGGTGGAGCATGGGGTAGTAAGAGCCGTTGCGCATGGGCGCATGGAAGCAACGTGCAGTATGTTGGCCTGGGTGTCGTGTAGACCAACATGGCCATGCCGACTGCCAGACTGAGCGCCGCAGTGAAAATAAACGATTGTTGGATGCGCTCGCACTTAGTGTGGGGTAGTGTCAACCCCTTCGCGCCACGCACTAAAGCGAGACCCGCACTAGAAGCAATGAACGAGTATTTTCATTAGCATAGCAACCATGTGGTCTGTAATTATGGAAGCGACCCAGAGTGTGCTGAACGGGGTGTCCTGTGCCAGGTGTACAGTGCACTTGCAAGTTAGTGCGCTTTGGTGTAGTGCGATATGCGGCTTAGTGCGGAGTTCATAGACCTGTCACAGACCACATGATTCTGCAGAAACGATGCACAATGCCCCCTATTTGTTTTAGTGCGGGTCTTGCTTTAGTGCGGGGTGCTGCAATAGGGGGGCGACACTACCCCGCGCTCAATCGACTGCGAGTGCACTGTATGCTGAATGGGGTGTCCTGTGCCAGGTGTGCCAGCAAAATGTCGGCTTTCACAGTGGGCCCCGCAGGTGAAACCAAAAACGTAGTTGAGCGTTCTATTGTTACGTTAAGGCACAGATGTCGTTGGTGTTTTCTTCGAGGCCTTGTTCTTGATTATGGGATAGTTTTGGGGAATTTTCTTCATACTTTGAAGTGTTCACCTACTTCCAGAAGTACGTTACGTGGTGCACTGCATCGAAGTGCTGGGCTGTGAGCGCACCGCAGTCTGCTCAGGACAGCCACGGGCGGTATGCCACCCTGGGTTGCACATGCACACTGGTGCCGGACCTCCAGCTCATGCGCTGCCATTAATGCACCGCAGATGTGCCACCGTGGTGTCTTGTAGGACTTGCAATGCGCTCACAGTTCAAAGCCGCACTGGCCCAGTATGGTTTGTTGTGTCACTGTGGGTCCAAGTCGCTTCATGCGAAGATGGGCGGCGGGCAGCACTACTTACCCCATGCTCCAAAATGGGGGCGCTGTGTTTGCACTCGCGCTGTGACATTCGCTGCAGCCCGTCAGGGATGTGTTGCCTCTCATTGGGGCATACGTGCCAACTGCGCACGCGACTGGAGCTGGCGATCCTGCAGGGCACCAGGAGCCTGCCAGGCAAATGCGCGGAGACACTTTTCTGGCAACGTTGGTTGGCTCGATATGGCAGGCCCCCCATGCCCAGGCCACCATATCGGCCCATCTGACGCTGCCAACAAACGCTTGCCACGCATCTGTCCAGTGCGGCTCCTGGGAGTGCTGCCTTGCGGGATTGGCTGCTGCGGTCGCGTGCCGGGCCGGCAGCTATACCAACAACAGTGGCACTGCATCCCTCAATGGGTGCACCCAATGCCCCAGTGTGGGTGCAAAACACAGCACAGCACTTTCATGGCGGAGCATGCGGTAGCGCCACCCATTGCGCATGGGCGCATGGAAGCAACTCAGAGTATGTTGAATGGGGTGTACTTCGAAGCATAAGGTTTACCATAGCCATGTCGACTGTCACGGTGAGCGTGGGGTGAACGACGCAGAGACCCTGCTTACCCAAGGCAGCAAGTCTCACACCTACCGTATAAGTCTAGTATATATACTTCAAGTATATGTTTCAGTGGTACTTCTGAAGTGCTGCTAGTAGTAAATGCATACCTACATGTATACATACTTCGAAGTATGTGTTGGCATGACCTTCAAAATTACGTTTTTTTTCCCTCCCCCCGCCCCCACCCCCGCCTCCCGCCCCGCGCAGGCATGGCAAACGTTAATGCACTCGTCACCTACCTCCGCCTGCTGCTGCAGCCATAGCGCACAGAGGCCCTGCGGCGGTACACATATGCTTGTTTGTAAATACTTCAGAAGTGCGACCTACATGGCTTTCAAAGATCATTTTTTTTCCCCTCCCCCCCCCGCCCTCCCTTCTTTCTCAGGCACTCGAATCGCAAATCACGTTGATTTCCTGGATTATTCTGCTGAAGAACTTTTAACGAATTTTAAATTTAGTAATAAATCAAATGAATACCAATGGTAATTTTTAATGTTGATAAAAAGTATTCACCGGGTGAAGCCTGACAAAAACGGACATTTTCCACAGGAACTTCGTCGCTCGTAGACCAGAATTCCAACAATTAGCTAAAAATATAGCCAGCGCCAATGCGCTCGTCACCTACGTTCGCCTGCTGCTGCGGCCACAGCGCACGGAGGCCCTGCGGCGGTATACATACATGTACACATGTGAATATTTGTAACTACTTCTGAAGTACGACCTACCTGGCCTTCAAAAAACCTTTTTTTCCCCCCCCCCCCCCCCCGCAGGCATGGCAAGCGCCAATGCGCTCGTCACCTACATTCGCCTGCTGCTGCGGCCACAGCGCACGGAGGCCCTGCGGCGGCAACGCGCAGCCCTGGCGCCCATGGTTCAGGACGCCGCTGAGAGCAATGGGCTGCCGACAGCAGAGCAGTTGGTGGCCGCCGCCCCCCCGGACTGTGCGCGCCGCACGTGGTTCTTGTCGTATTTCAGCATCATGGTGAGGCAGCCCTCTGCGCGTGATAGAAACCTCTTGTATGTACCACTAGGTATCAAGTATTTGAAAAAGTATGAATTCGCTATTTTGGGCCATTCATTTTTATGCGAGGCAGGGACATGAGTGTGAAAGGAACCTACTGTACGGGGCCAATGGTCCAGGGGTCTGCCGAGAGCAATGGGCTGCCCACGGCAGAGCAGCTGGTGGCCGCGGCGCCCCCGGACTGCGCGCGCTGCACGCAGCTCCTGTCGTGTCTCGTGGTGAGGCACGCCTCTGTGTGTGAAAAAACCTACTTCTATCACTTAAGTACTTTTAAGTAATTAGAATTTGCTATTCTAGGCTACTCGTTTTTTTGATACGGCGTAAAATAGCGTAAAATACGCTACTACTGTAGTATATACATGCGCATACGCCGTAGTATATACTTTTTAACATGTATATGGTATACATTTTCGCGCAACTCTAGCAACAGCGGTGTGGTGCCCAGCCAAACAATGTGGGAGGCAGGGACATGAGTGTTAAGAAAGCCTACTGTACGAGGCCAATGGTTCAGCTGAGAGCAATGGCCTGCCCACGGTGGAACAGCTGGTGCCCCCCCCCCCCCCGGACTGTGTGCGCCGAACGCTATTTCTTTCGTATTTCAGCTTCGCGGTGAGACAGGCCTCTGCGCGTGGTAATAACCTACCACATAACATGGCATTTGCACAAATCTCAATGACACTGACCGGTGAGTCTAGGTGCGGGGGTGGTCTGATGTTTTCACCAGGTGGGCAAATCACGCCACAGGCTTCGGGCTGGCATTTTACCCCAGCCACGGCAGTAACTGGACTTCACAACCTTTTGGGTTTCTTTCACAACAGCAGCAGTTGAAGTAACGGGTACAGAAGTTGAAGTTGGCGTGAAAGCGCCCAGGTCATTGAAAACAGCAGGACGCAACAGTAGCACGAGGTCTGCTAAGCCCAGATACTGCCGCCGCTGGGGGAAATGCCAGGCCGACGCCCCCGCATCGAAGTATGTTCTTCCTGTCGTAGTATTTAGTGGTGAGGCAGGCGTTGCGAGTGAAATAACCCCCCTGAAGCCGAGATGCTGCCGTGGCTGAGGCTATCATGCCAGGTCAAAGCGCCTGCCATATGTGGTGGAAGAAACCTACTTCAAGTAAGACGTAGCTGAATTGTGGAATACACCTATAACTTCGCTCAGCACCCATACAAAGAATCAAGGGGGGGGGGGTGCTTGTGACCATATGCATGCAACACCCTATGGGTACTGGCCTGTTTCGTTTCCTCCAGCCGTTGCAGTGCTTGGGCTTGGCGATTCTTCACTGTGTTGTTATGCATGAAGATGGCACTTGGTGGGGTAGTGACCTCACTTGGTGTTGCGTAGTGACCTCACTCGGTGCTGCCTCTTCTGCTAAAGAAGGGGAAAAAAATCAGATGTGAGGCTCTGCGGGGGGGTTGCATCACAAATGCATGAGAGAATGCACATTTCGGAACAGTTGTTGCACGACGCTGCTACATATTGGTTCGGTATTATCATGCTTGTGAGATGAAGCTGCTGAGCTGTCACCGCGAAAAAAAAAGAAAGTGGGGACTGTACTCCTTCGAAGTAACTTGATAATCGCAGAGGCTGAAGTTGCTCCATATGGTGTCGCCTGTATAGAACGAGTCTGTCGCTGCCAAAAAACGTATTGCGCAACCCGAACCAGTGCAGCACCACAGTTTGCATGCTGAAAGGTACTCTAACCCTGGAGTACAAAGCACCACGTTGACAGGCACCACTTGCCATGCCCGTTCGTGCGCTGCTGCCGCGAAAGGGCTGCCAATGACCGTGTTGCCCAACCCACATCAGCGCAGCACCTTGCGAGCTAAAGGCACTCCAACGCTGAAGCACGGAGCACCACACTCACGGCCACCACTTGCTATGCTCACTTGTGTGCTCCGCCCGCAACAGGGTCGGCGCCGCCGCGAGTGGGGAGAGTGCGCACACTTCGGAAACCCCCCTGTCGACTACCCTGTGCAGGTGCACCTCAGGGAGAAGCGCCTCGCATCCGGGGAGAAGGCATATCACTCTGAATAGGGGAATCATGTGTGCAGCAGCTCCACTCTATTCACGGCAACCCGGCCCTGTGAAAGAAGCCTCCCAGGGGCGGGCACTGCCGGTGCTGGGGCAGAATGCGAGGTCAAAGTCCACGGAGTGAGTGATGCACCTGGTCAGCAACCAAGTCGCTCGTGCCAATCCAGACTTCAATTGCAACTTCAACAGTCTGTGGGCAACTTCACTTTCAACCAGGTAGCCCGCCACCCTACACGCGCCGGTCCGTACAACCTCTAGGGCTAGTTATGCCCGGGGGGGGTGCGCATTGGCGCGCAGCGGCGCTTACCCAGGGTACAAGTGTACCTGTCTTGCGCCCATGTACCCCCCCTCGCCGTCAGACCAGAGTTGAAGTTGGCACGCAGCCCCAGTCGCAACTTCAACTTCCAGTCAACATGTGTGTGTGGGGGGCGGGGAGGCAAGTATGCACTGGGCAGTGTACCGCTCTGAGGGGGAAACTGTGCGCATTGCGCACGGCTCGTGGGCTGCAGAAGGGGTGTGTGCCTTGCTGATGCGGTGCGGCGTAATGGAGTCACTGCCGTGGCTCTGATGCCACAGGCGTGTGAGCGCGTTTGTGTCGTGGCCTTGCAGCAGCGGCGGCCAGGTGCTTGGCAGCGGGCGCCGCTGCTTCTGCGCTGCGCCCTCTCACAAATCACAAAGCAGAGAGAAGTGTCCCAAGCTGTAGCCTTTGCCAGCAGCACCCTTGTGCTGCCGCGGTGCACACGTGGAGTTGGCCGTGGTATCACTATACATGGTATGCTATCAGCGCAAAACCAAGAATGTGTGTGCGCAGGGCACGGCATGCAATCTGCCAGCCATGACGCAGCGTGGCACAGAAGCTGTTTTCCCAGGTGTTGACACCGCAGTTTGCTGAGCAAGCCGCAAAAGTTGCCTCATGGCGCACCCCCCTGTAGCCACCAGGTAGCCCCTGGCATGAACGCACGCACACGGCAATACAGCCGCTGCAGCTGGCAGCTGCCCCTCACTTCTACCTTACACGTGTCTAATGCCACTTGTTGCCGCATGCACTGGCTCTAGGCGGTGGTTGTCTGCTCTGCAGCGTCTGCGGCTGTCTGCCTTGTAACCCCCAGGCAGCACCACTCAGGGGGGCTGTCCTTGACTTCAGTCGCCCGTGCGCATTACACCAACTCAGGTGGCGCACTCATCAGGTAGGGACTCCAGACGGTGGTTTATCCTATGGCGGGCCGGCCTGCCCACTCGGACGCCCCGCTCGCCTCTCGTTGTGGTCCGTTGGTGGTGGCTGCTCCGGCATGCCCCGCCCCCGCCCCCCCCCCGCCGCGCCAGCGGAACTGAATTCTTGTTTACAAGGTAAACCAGACTGGGCAGCTGCTGCCGACCCACACGCATGCATGCACAACATGAGCACAACACGCCAGCTCGCCGCACACGCGCCGTGACACGTTGTGCACATGTGCGGCAGCGCACAAATGCTGCCCGCGCCAGTGCCTGCCTGCGTCCACCGTTGATGTCCACCGTTGATGGACTTTGGCCGCATGCAAAGTGGGTTAAGGGGACCTTCTGCACTGCGCCGCGAAGGAAGTTCGCCGCCGCGCGCTGCTGGGCTCGCGGGCGGGCGGTTACAAAAATGAAACGGTCGCACTGCCGGAATTTGCGACGCTGGACAGGCAGCAGCCAGTAGCCGGAACCTGCCGCCTACCCACAGTGTCCGGCCGCCACATTCTGACAACCATCAGCGGCGGCTCGCCGAACTGCCAAACACCACCCTCGGTGGTGTGCACACACCTGCCGCTGCGACCTCTTAGCGGCCACGAAGTAGCTCTCACCTGTGGGAGGCAGGCGTTTGAAACCTGCGCAGCAGCAGCAGCCCAGGGGCACACGAGGGGCGGCAGCATGGGGCCTGAGGCGCGACGCCCCAGCACTGGCTGGGGTGCGCTCCTGCTGGCGCTGCACCTGCTGGCGGGCCAGCACACAGCACAGGCGGCGTGCGATGAGGCCAGCGAGTTTCATTTCGGGGCAGACAGGTGCGCACACTGCATGTGGCACCTTACCAACCGCTGTCCTGCTACCGTGTGCGCCGTACTACGTCAGTGACTGCCTACAGCCCTGCCTGCTAGCAGCAGCTACGCCCGGCAGGTTGGCAGCAGCGGTCCTGACGGTCTCCTGCGCCAGCACAAGTTGTTGATGTCTACATGACTTTTCAGCCGCGCATGCTGCTGCTGGGCGGCCACTGTTCGCTGCCCTCCCCCTCCGTGCACACACAAGGTCACGGGTTGCTAGCTACCTGCTGCTGGAGAGTCACGGGAGCTCGCACTGCTCAGCCAACACAGGGCCTCACGCAAGCGCCCGCTGTGCCCACTGCTGCGCCGGGACGCGTCGCTGCATGCTCCGAAGCATGAGTGTCCAAAAGTCAATGGCTTCCCTTCCATAAATTTGTGCCCACTTTCTGCCCGCCACCGCCCCTCAGGCCGCCCCTCACCGCCATGGACGACTTTGAAACGCAGACGCGGCTCTTCCCCACGCGGTGGGTGCTGGGCGGCTGCGAGGCCGTCAAGGGCTTCCCAGTCAGCGCAGCGCGCCCCAAGATGTTCACCACCCCCATGTTTGGGTTCGACCCCGCGACGGGGCTGCCCAACGCCAACGACGCTGCGGGGGACCTGCCCATTGAGCAGGTGAGCAGCTCACGTGCAGGTGCTGCACGTGCCGTGCAGTCCTGTGCCCGCTGCTGCACTGCGCCGCCACTGTGCGCATGTGCTTTGCCCGATGTGCAAGTAAGTGTGGGTGTCGCGGGCGCCAAAAGCCGTCGCAGGTAGCTGTGTTACACGTCGGGGGATGCACTGTGGTGTGGCTTTGGTGTGAAATGCACCGACACAACTCATCGCCACTATCACAAACGGAGTCTCACAAAAAAAAATCTGAAGGCACCCGTTTGCGGACTGCTGCTCCGCGCGTGCTTCCGTGCAAGCAGACATTCGAGAACCAGGGGCGCCACCTGGACGTGTTTGAGCAGATCACCATCAAGGAGGTGCCAGGCGACCTCTTCCTGGGCCAGTTTGGCGGCACCGGAGGAGCCAGAGACGAGTGCAGCCCCAACCCCACCGGGTGCGTGCGCGCGCGCGCCTGCCTCACCCTCTGCTGAGCACCACTCACCACCTACGAGCACTTTGCAAACGGCGCTGGTGCACGACTGCCTCACACACTGCTGAGCACCACTCACCCCCTATAAGCACGTTGCAATGGCGCCGGCGGCGCACGTTGCCGAGCGCTGCAGCCGCTTGTCTCTACCATTCTCCGCCAAGAAATGCCAGTCCGCGAGTGCTGACGTCTGGGGCTGCACCCGCCCCTCCTTACGCCGTGGCAACGCGTCACCGCCCCGCCCTGTGCTGCGCAGCCCGGTGGTGACCAAGCTGCTGGCCTACACGTCTGCAACGGCGGGAGCGCGGGTGCCTGGACCCACTGTGAGAATGTGCCAGGGCCGCAGCGCCCTGGTGCGCTTCTGCAACGAGCTTCCGGACCAGTTCGACTTCTCCGTGCACCTGCACGGCGGCGCGTCGTCTGCCAACTACGGTGGGTGCCCGACGCGGCTGCCGTAGTGGAATGTGCCGCCGAGTGTGGTGGGATGCTGTTGGATGCTTGGTGGCCCCCACTGTTGCTCGCAGGAGGGCAAAGCACGGCTGGGAAGTGGCCGTGATGTGCTGCGTTGTGACACCAGTCTTGGTGGCGTGTCCGTGGAGCTGGGCTCCAGGGTGTTGGTTTGTGGTGGGGTGTCACCAGCTGCATTGTGTCAACGCCATGCTCCGCACGCCAGCGGCAACAGCGCTGCAACTAGTACAGTAGCAGTGAGCGATGCCTGATATTGTGCCACGTGAACTGGTGCTGCTTCTAGGCTCACCGCCCTCCCCATGTGCTCGCCTGCTCCTGCTCTGCGCAGATGGCTGGGCGGAGGATCTCACTAACGTGGGAAAAGTGAGTGCATGTCACTCACCACACACGTGCGCATGTCATGTACACGCTCTACTTGAACTACAGGGAAGCATATATGTATACATATACCGTATACTGATATATATATATGTGGTGTAAATAATATACTGCAAGTGTATATGTACATATACATACCAATCCCACACAAACTAGTCAGGGAGTGTTGCCCTCAGGAGCGGCTACGTGCTGCTGAGCATTGCCTGTCCATGCGCATGCTCCGTGCGCAACACCCGCAAGCGGGCCGGTAACCGGTGCCCTGCGAGTTACACATGGCGTCTGGTGCCTGTGACATGGTGGCAGCATGCGTCTGACACACTCTCTGCTGCCTGCTCGGCTGTTGTGCATATGTCACCTGCGCGCAGTGCAAGGATTATGTGTACCCTGACAACCGCTCGGCCTTCCTGTGGTACCATGACCACACGTAAGCGCCACCGCATCATCTGGTGTGGCACACGCAAGTGCAGCCATCATGGCCCGCCCATGCGTGTGCACGTGCGCATCACGGCCGTGTGTGTGCGTCATGGGTGGTGCCGCTGCAAGGGGGCCAATAGAAGCACATGAGCTGCTTTGTGATGGCACTGTGTGATGTATGGAGCCTGCGACCACAGGGTGCACCACTGCCAGCAGGCAACAATCGACACCGCCATGAGGCAGCGCCATGTGTGCATAGAGTGCATTTTGCCCTCAACCTAAAGTGGAAGTGCTGCAGCTGCCGCTATCGCCATAAGCTGGGCTGCCACTGAGAGTTGTGCTGTGGTCTGTTTTGCTACTTGCTTACTTGCCGCAGGCTTGACTTCACTGCCGACAACACCTACAGGGGCATGGCTGGCCTGTTCTTTGTGCGCGACTGCGCGTCCACGGTCGAGAACCTCTACATGCCGATCAACGAGTGAGTTACAGCTGCTCTCTAAGCACTGTGACATCAGCACACATGGTGTACATGCTTGTATTGCCATACAGTGCTCGGTACTACAGCGCTGCTCAGGCACAGCAAACATGCGGGAGGACACCAGTGAAGCTAGGATCTAGTACTGACGCTATGCTCCTGTGGACATGTGCCGTGCTACGAGCATGTCACAGATATGTGCCGTCCAGGCGTGGGCACTAGCAAATGGCATGCAGCTGACGCCACATTATCGGTGTCTGTCCCTTGTGTGTCCTGCTCCTGCTATGCTTCTGGTGCTGCTCCTGCCGGCACTGCTGCTGCCGCCGTGTCCTTTACCTGCGCGCAGCTACCACATCCCCCTGGTCCTCAAGGCAAGTGGACTGACCGCTGAAAGTTGCACATCCCTTCGGTGCGAGGCACGCGTGCGCTCGCCACGTGATGTTGGTGGCGCTGGCTGATGAGGCGCGAGCGCCGTGTGCGAGGCGCCATCTGCAACACATTGCGCCTTGCCCCCCAGTGATTGCTGACAGTGCTGTGTGATATTTTGTCTCGTTTGTTGTTGTGTTTGGCCCTCCAGGACTTTGTGACCGCGCCGGTGGCCACACCGGGGGTGACCTCAGGGGAGGTCCTGCTGCCTCTGAGGTTCGACGGCGGCTTCAGGAGCGCCAACCCGACGGGGCCGCACCAGGACAACCTGTATGGGTGGGTGAACATGTGCCTGGAAGTGATGCCCCAAGCAATGTATGCGACGCAAGCGGTGGCATGTGGAGCCTATCGCGGGAAGTTTGCATGCGGCATGCCCTGTCACTTTGGGCTGCAGCCCCATCCGGTACGCGCCTCAAGCACCTGAAACACCCAGATGTGGAGGCGGCGCGCTGCAATGTGACCACTGCCAGAGTCCTCTCCCACAGCTTGCAAAGCACAGCTCGCCGGTGCAACTGTGCTGACTTTCGGTCCCGTGCAGTGCCCTGATGCCGGCCCCTTCTTCCTCACTAACCAGCACCCCCACGCCTCTGTCTGTCCCTGGCCGCAGTGACATCAACACGGTCAACGGCAAGCCCTGGCCGTACCTGCCCGTGGAGCAGCGCGTGTACCGCTTCAGCCAGCTGGCCGCGGGCAACAGCCGGCAGTGGAGCGTCAAGTTCATTGCCGAGCAGGAGACGACTGACGCGACGGGGAACCTCGTCCTCAAGCAGGCGTGGGTGGACTTCTACCTCGTGGGTACGTTGCCACGTGTGCTGCTGCGCTGTGCGGCGTCGCCTGCACATAGGTGGACACTTGCATGCTCCGTGCATTGTTGAGGCTTGCATGTTTTGGGCGTGTGCCGTGTGGCGGGATGCTGCTTGCACCAAGCGAAGCCGCGAATTGCGCATGCAAAAAAATGTTGCTCTCTGTTAGCTGCTCTGTGTGGTCACTACCGACCAGCGGGCACTGTGCGCCTGCCGTTTTACCGCTGGCGACCAAGCACCAGGAGCGTACCCACATGTCAGCAAGCATCATATGGCAGCTGCACCCGCCAAAAGCTGGTAGTCACCGCTGCTGCCTGCCTGTTGCCGCCGTGCCTGCTGCTGTCCTGGCGCCTGCCCTGCCTGCAGCCACGGACGGCGGCATGCTGCAGAGGCCCAGGAAGCTGCGCCACCTGTACTCCACCGTCGCCGAGCGCTATGAGTATCTCATCAAGTGAGCCCCGCACCCTCTCACGCACCAGGGCTCTGGGATGCTTGTGCTGCGGCGACGGGCCACTGCTGCATGTGCACAGAGGGCGTGCAACAGCCATGCAGTAGCGCAGTGTGAAGCGGCACATGCACCGGCATGGCACCATTGTGCTGGGTGTCACATTGCACTCCTCCAACACCCACACCACTCCAGTGCGCATGCCACGGGGCATGCACTTGTCATGGCAGCATCTGCACTTCTCCAAGGGCAGAGAACCAAGCCTCACCACCAGCTCCGCTGCCCCCACCACTGTCTTGAAACGCCGTTCTCTCCCCTGTCCACCTGCACAGCTTTGCCCCTGCGGGTCTGCCTAGACTGCCAGCTGGCGACACCTGGAAGTACGTGTACATGGTGAATGACTTCGGGACCCACCCGGACTCCGATGCTGACCCGCAGTTCTGCAAGGTATGTGGGAGACTAGAGCGCAAAAGTGGAGTAGCCGGTGCTAGCGCATATCAGTTGATGAGGCCTGTTTCACATCATGTTTTCCCACAATATGCCCTGGACGCCGCCCCTGGCGAAGCGTTAAGCCCACACTCTGGTGTGTTCGCTGCAGCAGCAATGTGGCACACCCACGACGCCTTCAACCAGGCGCGTGCGACAGTTGCGCTCACTGTACTGTCATTCAACTCCGCTTAGGGCGCGGAAAGCCCTCTGCACATGGTGTGCGTGTGACCAGAAAAAAAGCATGATCAGACATGCTGCTGCGAGCGAACAAGCTGGCAATGCTCAGCTCGCTGTACTTGAGCACTGCTCTCTCATGCCCGTCGACCTGCCGCCGCCCCTCCACCTCATGCTGCGCCACAACGCGGACCGCGTGCTGCAGACGCACATGCTGGCGCGCTTCGACATAGCCACCACCCTGCCGGATGCGGCCACCCTGTCTGGGGCCGACATCACCTGGCCCCCTCCAACCACATTTGCCGAGGTGCGTTGCCGCGCGATGTCACTTTAGCTCGCACATGCGCACGGGAGGCGGTGCAGACATGATGTGGCGCGCTGGCGGTGCGCCTGTCACTTGTGTGTTTGCGCGCTCGCAGCGTGCATTGGGTGTGCACACTGCCGCCGAGCCACACCCGCTGGCCACCAAGTTGACAAGTGCGCGCAACTTCAGACACACATGCGTGTGGGCACTGGTCCGCTGCACTGTTTGGTACCTTCCTACCCAGCCGTGCCTGGGCGACAGAGCACTGCAATCTGTGCCCGCTTGCACCGGTGCCAAGCCTGGTGCTGCGTGATGCTTGGACCCCAACCCCTGGCATCTGGCCGCCTTGCATCCGTGATTTGACTGCACTCGCAGCTCGCGGCACAGCCTGGCCTCGAGTTCAACGCCTACCGCGGTCTGCACAACATCATCAGCAATGACGAAATCGAGGCATATAAGGCCCGTGCTCTGGCAAACGATTTTGACAGGGTGAGAGTGAGGCCCTGCCGCACATGTGTCGTCGCCCTTTGTGTCAGCCGCTGCCTGTGCAGAGAACATGCATGTCGGCCAGCCCATTGGTCTGTGTGCCACGGGTGTAAACAGCAGACCAGTTGTGTCTGCCGGTTTCCCCGGGCACATTGGCCGTAGCAGGTCGTTTGACGTGTCTACCCAAGCGTTGCGGTTGCCATCTCTCCCTGACAAACACGTTCAAACATGCAGTGAGGTAGGTGTGCACTCACAAAACTGGAAAGAACCCCTCCGCAACACCCCCCACGCTGCAAGTCCATGCCCTGCTTGACAGTGCATGGGGCCCTGTGCTGCAGCAGCCCGCCATGCTGCCACTGACGGGGCGCCTTTTGCTGTGCACCGCGCCGCGCCGCACCGCTGAATGCAGGAGTTCCAATTCGGCAGAGGCAATGGCCACTGGGTCATCAACGGCGCAACCTGGCACGACCTGCAGGTACAAGCACCCCTAAACATTGCCCGCAGAGCTCCAACAGCAGCCGCAGCGCGCCCCACAGCCGACCGCGTGCCAGCTGCTAACTTGGTATGAGAGCTGTGTGTCAGTCGCACCAGGGATTACTGCCACTTGGACCGCTGCTGTGTAAGGGTTGTTGGTACTTCCTTGAAAAAGAACTCACTGCTGTGCGACGCTGCCATGCCGTGCTTCCGCCGCCTTGCAGGACCAAATCATTGCCAACCCGGCTCGCGACCGCATCGAGCTCTGGCACATCAAGGTGGGTGCATAGGTGTAAATGCCTCGCACATTCTTAGACGGTTCCTAGCCGCACTTGGCGCCTATGACCTTTGCCTTGGCAGAGCCTTGGGCTTCGGTGCAAGGAAGGGCGCCTGCACGATGCAAGCAGCAGTATGCGTTGCCATTGGGCTTGACCATGCCCAAGTTGTGCTCAGTGCGCCAGCTAGAGGCAGCTTAGCCACTGCATACGCGCCTCGCTCACCTAGTGCAACCCACTACCCCGTGCTATGCCGCAAGTTAACAGCCTGACCACCACACACATGTGCCAGCTGAAGTGTTGCCATGGCTTGAGGTGCCGACCCCCTCACTGATTGCACCTAACATGCCACACTCTGTTTCTTTGGCGGCGGGGCTGTCTTCTGCAGGGCGGCGGCGGCTGGCGGCATCCTGTGCACATCCATCTCATTGATTTTTTAATCCTTGCTGGTGACGGCCGAGATGGCAAGGACATGTATGAGGACTTTGACGCCCTAACTGGGGTAGGTCGAGGTCACTTCCAACTTCACGGCTGCCTGGTACTTGCATGTGTGAGCACTGCTGTGCGGGCGCTGCGGGGCACCTACTGCAGCGCATCCACGTGCCGCAACGTCGTGCGCACTCAATTGTTGCGTGGCTCCATATGCGTGAGCCTCGCTACCTGCAGCCAGTGCTGCTGTGCATGCACCTTGTTCGCCCTTGCCCACAGAACCCCATTGTGCCCCACAACAGTGCGCTTGCCTCCCCTATGAAAGCCCGAAACCCCGCTCTGTTCCTCACCACACACGCCTGCCCTCCGCCCCCCCCCTTGAAATCATGCCCCCACCGCCGCCTGCAGACCACGGGCATTTTCGACACGCTGAGCCCTTTTGCCTGCGTGGACAACAGCGACTGCCCCGACAACTCCACCTGCGACCCTGTTGTTGTGCGCTCCCTGCTGGACGAGAACCTCACCCCCCCGACCGCCGCCAGCGACCGCGCCGCCATGCGCAGCAGCATGATGCGCGGTAAGGCCCCCGAGGCCGAGGCGCCGGAGCCTGTAAAGGAGGTCAAAGGGCAGGGCAGCATCCGTGCCGCCGGCCGCGCCCTTCACCCCAACAAGCCCCATGGCTCCGGCAATGCCGGCACACGGAAGCTGGCGATTGGCGCGGATGGGCGGCAGACGTGGGAGCTGGACTGGGATGACTCCGAGGACGGCACGAGCCACAAGTACGACCGCCCCAACGGGTGCATACACGACAGCTGTGACGCCGTGGACAAGTGGGACGAGCACTACCCGCTCGGCAGCATACCCGACGCCAACCTGAACCCCAATCCCACTCTGCAGCCTACGCCCCTGGTGACAGCTGCGCCCACTAACCCACACACGGTACCGGTGCCCACCAACCCGCCCACCACGCCTGTGCCGACCAACCCGCCCACCACACCAGTGCCCACCAACCCGCCCACCACGCCTGTGCCGACCAACCCGCCCACCACACCAGTGCCCACCAACCCGCCCACCACGCCTGTGCCGACCAACCCGCCCACCACACCAGTGCCCACCAACCCGCCCACCACGCCTGTGCCGACCAACCCGCCCACCACACCAGTGCCCACCAACCCGCCCACCAC
>JAULBY010092975.1:0-29319 GCA_032358315.1 Ophiocytium majus
ACCAGCATCCCCGTGATGAACAAAAAATGCGCCGTCGAGGGTGACGAGGCATTCACAAATTTTTCCCATTCATGGAACGGAAAGCGATGCATGCGCTTCACTTCCATCCAGAGGTCTTCTTTAGAACTGAAATGACGATAGAGGATCGGCTCGGTGATCGCTAAGCGCTGCGAGAGCTCGCGCGTGGTCACACCGTGGAAACCGCGTTCCGCAAACATGTGCGAAGCGATTTCTAAAATCTGCGAACGCCGTTCCGTGGCCTTAAGACGTACTTTGATCGTCATTCTCATCCTTGAGTCGACTTACTTTTAATTAGTATAAGCTAACTTGGGCCCAAGGAAGGGAATTTTTTGCCATTGTTAGTAAGCGCTTACTCTTTTATTTCCGAGCGTCTTGCTTGGGTGCTTAGGATAACTGATCAGATTGCCGATAGAACTTCCATGAGTCAGAACCTCACTCTTTTATGCCGCGATGAATGCCTACGCCTCCTGCGTGAGCTTCCGCAGTCAAAACAAGGGCGCTTGATCCTTCACACGTTGAAGGCCAATGTTCATGCGCTCGGACTCACTCAACTTGCTCGTCAAATCCACGCTGCCGAAGAAGCGCACATGCCCTGCTCTCACTTACCAGTCGCTCAGTGGCGCTCGGAGATTGAGCGTCTCCATCCGCTGGAGCGAAGCTGGGAAGAGATGCTGATGCGAATGGCGCAAGAAAATAAGAAGACGCTAGAGTTGCATTGGCATGGCCCGCATCTCGAAGAACTCACTTCTATCGTTTTGCACCTCGCTCGCAACACCATCGCTCACGCGCACAAGGATCAGCTCTCTTTATGGGTGACAGTGAAGCAACGAGGAAACTCGTGGCATGTGCAGGTTCGTGATGATGCTGGAGGTGTGCAACCTCATAAACGGGATGTGGACATGCTCGCCGGCCGTGGAGCAGGCCTGCAGTACGTGCAAGATACCCTCAAGGGTTGGGGCGGAACCTGTGGAATCCTTTCAAATCCGGGTCACGGAGTGACCGTCACTTTACAGTTTCCCATGGCCGCAAAAATCGCGGCCTGACTTATCCCAGCATCTCCTCTAGATTGCGGCCAACAAACCCTTTTGGAGGCCATCCATGAAACTACTCGTCGTAGCTCTCTCTTTATTTGTCAGTTCTGCTTATGCTTGCTCATGCGGTGAGTGGGGTTCTGCTCGCGAGATGCTTTCAGGCTCCAAGGCTGCTTTCGTCGGAACTGTTGTCGCGACCAGTCTTGGCGAGATCAGCCCAGACTCCGGCGAGCCTCTCGCACTCACAAAATTCCTCATCACAAAAAGCTTCAAGCCACGCGGTCGTCGCTCTGCCATGACTCGCTCAGAAGTGGGCGACGGCGGCAACTGCGGAACAAACTTCGCAGTGGGTGAAAGCTATTTGCTTTTTGCTTATGAGTTCGAAGGAAAAATCTACACCGACCTCTGCTCGATCCAGCCGATCAATGGCTCACGTTCTCAGAACATTTTCTTGCGTGACCTTTATCGCGCGTCTCGCCTCTCTCTCTAGCTTTTATGTCTGAGCAAAGGGTGTTCACACCTTTTGCTCAGTTCTTTCTGAAGATCTCAACTTTCCCTAAATAATTCCCACCCTGATCGTAATACGGACCACTCATGCGGTTCGGGTTGCGAATATCCAACAAGATAAAATCACCCGGCGCTGGCTCGACGTAGATCTGATCCTTGCGGCCAGGCACAAGGCGCAGGGCCTGGTTTTGGCCGTCACCCGTCAATCTTGAGTACTGCTTCCCTGAAGGGTCTGTGAGAATGATACTGATGATCCCCATGAGCTTCTTGCCGTCTTCCATGTAGAAGTTCATGTCCATGGCCACATGATCCACGCGGCCCTTATTCTTGCCGGTTTCCCAGGTGTAGCGGCCTTCGAAGTTCCCGCGCATCTTGCGCACCTGTGGCGACATCTTGTCGGCAACCGGCGCCTTACGATGGGTGACGAGATTGTTGAGCGCCTTGTCGGCCGGCGAAACGGCGACGGGTTGAGCTTCGACTTTCACTGGCTGCTGCGAACTGGCCACCGATGCCAGCGCGGCACTCTCAGCTGGCGTGATGGATTCCTGGGGTGGAATTTCTTTGATGATCGGCTCTGCCATCGCAGCTTCTGGACGTTGTTGTTCACGCACGAGACTCGCGAGGAATAACACCACGGCCTTACCGTAATACTCTTCCGCAGCTTTCAGCTGAGCGGCTGAATCGCCTTCTGCTTGAATTTTGGCAACGCCGGCCTCGGCCCATTCTTGTGGAGCAGAAGTTTTGTTATCTTTTTTGATAATGGTCATGATGCCAAGACCCAACAAAACACCAAAAAGGATGAGTCCTAAAGACTTCATACGTACTTCTCGCTCTTGTCTTTCGAGAGCACGATCTCGCCCTTCGCCTTCATCGCCAGCACCACATCCATGATGCGGGTCTGGGCCTCCATGACTTCACTCAACGGACGCGGTTTCCCGCGCAAGAGTTCGTCTACGTCAGCGCGATTGTTTTTTGAAAGGAGCGAGAGAATATGATTTTTGACTTCACTGGATGAGCCGCGCAGAGCGAGCCCCCAATCAGTGATGTGGGTTTCGGGCCACAGCTTCCCCATCATGCTGACGGTGAGATACTGAAGATCATCGAAAGTGGTGAGCTGTGACTTCAGACGAATGGCCATCTCCGGATCTTGCCGGGCCATGTCCGCAATCAGCGTCTGTTGAGCGGCGAGATCGAGATGCTGAAGCAATTCCAGCGCAGCCTTGAAGCCGTCGATTTTTTTTCCGCCGGCCATCTTAGACTCCTAAGTAAGGATGCTTCGTATTGAGATGCTTCTTCACGTAATCACCCACCGCTGCTTCCAGACCCATGAACTTAAACTTCGGGAGCGCTTTCTTGAATTTCGCCATGTCCGCTTCCGTGAAGTACTGGTACTGAGAGCGAAGATTCTCCGGCATGTCGATGTAACGAATGTTGGGTTCCTTCCCCATTCCAGCGAATGTCGCACGCGCGAGATCAGCAAAGGTGCGGGCCTCACCGGTACCAAGATTGTAAATGCCGCTCAAGCTGGGTTTCTTTTTCCCCGCTGCCATGAGCTCAACCATGGCACGACAAACGTCTTTCACGTAAACGAAGTCACGCTTTTGTCCGCCGTCGATGTAACCCTCGCGATGAGACTTAAAGAGCTTCACTTCGCCATCGGCCTGGATTTGTTTAAAGCCGTGGTAAACCACCGAGCTCATTTTGCCTTTGTGGTATTCGTTCGGGCCAAACACGTTGAAGAATTTTACGCCGAACCAGTACGGGGGTTTTTTCGTTTGCTTCAACACCCACTCATCGCTGAGTTGTTTTGACCAACCGTACTTATTAAGCGGCTTGAGTTTCGGCAAAGATTTGTGATCATCAGCGTAGCCTTGCTCGCCATCACCGTAGGTGGCCGCCGAACTGGCGTAGACCAGCGGAACTTTTTTGCGCGCGCAGGTTTCGAACAACAGGTTCGTGTAGAGCGTGTTGTTGTCGTACAAAAGATCCATGTCCATTTCCGTGGTCGCGGAGATCGCGCCCATGTGGAACACACCTTTGATCTGCGTCGGCTTCGTCCAAACCGGGTGATCCCACAGCTCGTCGGGATAAATAATGCCGGCAAATTTTAGGTCGCGCAGGTTGAGCCACTTGTCGCCATCCTCCATCACATCGACGAGCAAGAGATCAGTAATCCCTAACTGATTGAAATGATGAACGAGAACACTCCCGATAAAGCCCGCTGCGCCGGTGATGATGTACATGTGTTGTCCCTCTTAATGCGCTTATCGTACCCGAGATTCCCCTTCAAAAAAAAGGCATTTTTCAGTATAACGACGGGCACTTAACATTATGCTCCAAAGGACACTCCATGTTGGTTGAAGGCTGGAAGATTGAAGAATCATTCCGCAACACTTTTGCTATGGGCTTTAAGGTCACGGCCCACCTCCATTCTGAGAAGAGTGAGTACCAACAGATCGACGTGGTCGATACCGAAGCGGTCGGCCGTTTGCTGCTGCTTGATGGCAAAACCATGGTCTCGGACAAAGATGAGTTCGTGTATCACGAAGTGGTTTCGCACATCCCCTACATGGTGTCGCGCCAGTGCAAGAACGTGCTCATCATCGGTGGCGGTGATGGCGGCGTCGTGCGCGAGTTCGTGAAACACAAAGACATCGCCCGCATCGATCTCGTAGAAATTGATGAGCGCGTGATTGAAGTGTCGAAAAAATATTTCCCTGACTGTACGTCTGGTTTGGCGGACCCCAGGGTCCGCGTGCTTTGCCAGGATGGTTTTGCTTTCATCAAAAAAGCGAAGTCTGAATACGACATCATCGTCATCGACTCAACTGATCCGGTGGATTTCGCCACCGCGTTGTTCACCGACGCGTTTTACGCGGACGTTTACAATGCGCTCACACCTGAAGGCATCATGCTCAACCAAACCGAGAATCCATTCTTGGATGAGTGGGGCGTGAAAGACATCTACAATAACATGCGCAAGATCTTCCCGATCGTGAAGTCCTTCACGGCGCCGATGCTCGTGTATCCAGGAGTATTCTGGACGTGGGGGTTCTCATCGAAGAAATACGGCCCGACGGATTTAAATCCAGAGCGTCTGGCTTCAATGTCTAAGATCGAACGTGATTTGAAATGGTACAATACCGAATGGCACAAGAGTGCCTTCTCGTTGTCGAACTTCCACAAAAAGACCATTGGTCAGGAATAAGTATGGAACAAAAACTTCTGCGCGAAATTGAAGGTCTTGAGAGTGCCCGTCCGTTCATCGGCACGCAGTACGCGCAAGCGATTTTCTCGAACACCACGCACTTGGTGGGCTTTTGCTTTGACGGCACCACGAGCTTTCGTCCCGGTGCGCGTTTCGGGCCAGGTGCTCTTCGCGAAGCCTCTTACGGTCTCGAAGACTACTCACCGTACTTGGACAAAGACACCCAAGACTACAACTTCGTCACCATGGGTGATTTGCCGATCTATCCGTCTAAGTGGCACATCACCAACGACTTCTGGATGGAGATGACCAAGGACTTGGACTTCAAGAAAGACAAGATCAAGTTCATCGTCTTGGGTGGTGAGCACTCGATCTCCTACGGCCCGATCGTGCGCCACATGGAGCAGTACCCGGATATGGTGCTGTTGCACCTAGATGCCCACGCCGATCTTCGTGATGGATACTTGGAAGAAAAATACAGCCACGCCTCGATCATTCGTCGCGTGCTGGATCATTTCACACCGAAGAATACGCTCATTCAGTACGGCATCCGCTCGAGCCCACGGGATGAGTTCAACTGGATGAAAGAGAACGGCACGTTGATGACCTCGCTCAAAGAGTGCTGCGAGAAGTTGGAAGCGATTCCGGATGATCGTCCGATTTACCTTACGCTTGATTTGGATTTCTTCGATCCGGCCTACATGCCCGGCACTGGAACACCAGAGACGGGTGGTGAAGATTTCCACGGCTTCATGAAGATCTTGAAGATTTTGAATCGCAAGAATTTCATCGGCGCGGACATCAACGAACTCGCACCGATGCTCGATTCAACAAACAACTCCGCGTGCATGGCCGCCAAGGTTTGCCGGGAAGTGATGCTCGCTCTTCAGTGACAGCTATGCTTGACCTTCGCGGAGGCGGGTTTATGACTCGCCTCCAGTTGGTTTGCTGCTCTCACGCCAATCGTAAAAATCCCCACGGTCATGAGAGCAATGGCATAGGCTTTTGGGCGACGCTGACTGAGCGGTCTTAGAACTCGTTTCACTAGACCTGGTGCCGCCACCATTGCCGGTAAAGTCCCTAGCCAGAAAGCAAACATCCCGAGCATCGCGGTCCAAGGACTTTGCAACGCCACCGTTGCTGCGATGACTCCGTAGAGCAACCCACAAGGAAGTAGGATTGAGATAAGACCAATGAAGAAGGCCTTGGTGATTTGCGGAAACGTGCGATTTACTTTGGTCCACATGCCTTGATAACTGCGCTGAAGGAACTTCGGAAGAGGAAGCTCGGCCTTCTGACCACGGTAGCTTTTGATTCCCCAGAAGATGAACAGGCCACCCACGAGAAAACTTGGAAAGACTTTGAACCAAGCAGGGGCCATCTCAAAATTAAAGAGGCCTCCGGCCAAGCCGGCGACCGCACCCAGAGCAAGGTAACCCAGCAAGCGGCCCACTTGATAGCGGGCGATGTCAGCGCTGCGATCACAGCTCGCCGTGACGAGCCCACCACACATGCCGACGCAATGAAGACTGCCGCCGAGACCCGCGAGAAACGAGACCCAGGGAAAGAAACTATTCAACTGGTCCAACAAGGTGGACCTCCTTAGTTGCGACCACAGTCTGAGAAAGGTGATCAAAGAGATTGATGCGAATGGTTCTAGACCCGTTCATGAGGTGCTTTGCTTCGAAGCGGAAGAAGACAACGTTCTTAACTTCCGAATGCTGAATCTTCCACGGACTGATCGGCTGAGTGACACGGACATCCGGATCTTGAGACTGCAAGTCGATCTTGAACTCACGGCCGCCTTGGTGCTTAAGCCTTACGATAAAGTGATTGGTGATTTGCAAGTCGGAGCTCACCAGATATGGACTCCCCTGTCCGCGTAGGAGAACGATGTCCAAGTGCGTGCTGTTGCGAAAAAACAGCACGAAGCTCGAAACAAAAATGAGAGAGGCGACGAAGTAGACGACGGAGCGCGGAGTAAGTATCCTGCGTTTTCCTCCATTGAGTTCAGTCTCCGAACTGTAGCGAATGAGCCCTGTGGGTTTCATCAATTTCGTCATGATATCGTCGCAGGCGTCGATGCATTGGGTGCACGCGATGCACTCGAGCTGCGTCCCACGTCGAATGTCGATCCCCGTCGGGCAGACTTTCACGCAGTTGTAGCAGTTCACGCAGTCCCCCTCACTCGCGCGATCGACTGTTCCACGGCGGGGCTCACCACGTTTAGTGTCGTAGGCGACGACCAAGGAATTCTCATCCATCATCACTGACTGGATGCGACCATAAGGGCAGGCAATGAGACAGAACTGTTCGCGGAACCAGCCGAAGTCGAGCAAGATCACGAGCGTCGCAATCATCGTCGCCGCGAACATCGTTGGGTGAAGCTCGGGCGATCCGAGCGTGATCCAGAAAAGTTCCCGAGGGCCAACGAAATAGCCTATGAAGGTATGAGCGATGTGCAAAGAGATCACGATATAGATGCACCACTTGAGGCCACGTTTGCTGATTTTCTCCAGACCCCAAGCTGAGGCCTGGAGCTGCTCACGCTGGCGTGCCTTGCCTTCAATGAGGCGCTCTACATTTAAAAAGATGGCCTGAATGAACACCGTCTGTGGGCACCCCCATCCGCACCACACGCGACCGAAGAGACTTGTCACGAAGGCTATGAAAAAGAGCCCGGACGCCAGCATGAGAAAGAAAAGTATCGGCTCCATCCCATGCAGCGTGAATCCGAGCACGGTGAACTCGCGGTGGACGATGTCGATCATGAGTGCGGGTTTGCCGTTGATGTAGAACCAAGGCAGCACCAGGTAGAGAATGATCAATCCCCAGTAGACCACCTTTCGGCGATCTTTCCAGCGACCTTTCACGTCCTCGGGATGGAGGTAGACGCGGTTGCCGTGCTCGTCGGTGGTGGCGAGGCGCTCAGGATCGAGGTCGTAGCGATTCTTATTCATCGATGGGTTCACCCTGTGGCGCTTTGCCCTCCGGATGGTTGGTGTTTTTGAATGTCATGACGTAGCTGACCACCCGGTAGATGTCTTCGGCGCTCAAGACGTCACCCCACACCGGCATCCCGTTCTCTTCGCTGCCTTTGTAGACAACGTCGAAGATGGTCTGCGGAGTCCCCTTGGCGAGCAACCAGTACTTGTCTGTTAAGTTCGGTCCGATGTCTCCGCGGCCACCTTCCAAGTGGCACTGGTGACAGTTCTCGACGTAGATCGCCTCACCTGCTTTGACCGCATCGGGTCCCGCGTACATGGCGTACTGGTTGGGATCGAAGGCGCCGTGTTGCTTTTTGTACTCGTCTTGCACGGCCTTGACCTTAGCGAAGTCTTCCTTGAACTCTGCGCGAAGACTCTTGCCACCGAGCAACTCGTAGTAGATCGCGTAGCCAACGGCAAAGATGATCCCGAAATAAAAGAGGGTGTTCCACCAAGATGGCAGGGGGTGGTTTAATTCCTGAATCCCGTCGTAGTTGTGATCGAGCAGCAGGTGCTTCTCATCAGGTTCCACGTGGAGTTGCTCATTCTTATTAGATTCGCTCATCGTTATTCTCCAAGGGCATGAAAGCCGCTTTCTCGTAAAAATCTTTGTTCGATTTTTTATAGGTCCAGTAAGTATAGGCCGCGAAGCAAACGACGAAGATCACCAAGCCGCTGATGGGGACCCAGGTGAGATCAAAGTTCTTTAAAGCTGCTTGTTTCATGGGGCCTCCGCTTTGCCGTAGTCCGTTCCGAGTCGTTGGATGTAGGCGATGAGCGCCACGACTTCTTTGTTCTGAATCTCGAGAGGGACGCCGCCATTGGCCTGGAGATCCTGGGCGATGACATTGGCCTGCGCCGTGGCATTCGCGACACTGTTGTCAATCTCCTCGGTGGTATACGGCACGCCAAGCGTCTGCATCACGGCCATCTTTTTAGGGAGCGATTTGTAGTCGAGCCCCCGCGAAAAGAGCCAGGTGTAGCGAGGCATGATGGAGCCGGCGGTCACTTCCTGCGGCTTGAGGAAGTGCCGGTAGTGCCACATGTTGGAATACTTCCCACCTACCCGCGCAAGATCAGGTCCCGTGCGCTTCGAGCCCCATTGGAACGGATGATCGTAGACAAATTCTGCCGCTTCAGACGCCTTCCCGTAGCGCAACACCTCATGGGTCATCGGGCGTACAGTTTGTGAGTGACACAGATAGCACCCTTCACGGATGTAGATGTCACGACCTGCGAGCTCGAGCGGCGTATAGGGCTTCACGACGGACATTTTCTCGACGTAGTTATTCGAAAGAAGTGAGGGGATAATCTCAATGGCGGAGCCAACGAGGATCGCCACTAATGAAAGTACGGCGAAGATCATCGGCATGCCTTCGAGAGATCTGTGCTTAGTCGCGTCTTTCTCAACCGAAGATTCATCAAGCGCATAAGCCTCGAACACTTCCACTTGATTGCAGTCGCCCTTCTTCGCTGTCTTGTACAGGTTGTACAGCATGATCAAGAAAGAGACGAAAACAAGTGTGCCACCCACAGCACGGACCCAGTACATCGGAACGATGCGCACCACTGTTTCGATGAAGTTCGGGTACACCAGACGGCCCGCTTCATCCATGGCACTCCACATGAGGGATTGTGTCACGCCCGCGACCCACATGGAGATGATGTACAGAATGAGGCCAATGGTGGCCGTCCAGAACTGGATCGTTGCCAGGCGTTTTGAGTAGATTTCCGTGTTCCAGAGTTTGCTCACGAGGTAGTAGAGAATCCCCGCGATGAACATGTAGTTCCAGCCGATCGTCCCGGAATGCACGTGTCCGGGAATCCAATCTGTGAAGTGAGCGATGGCGTTCACAGATTTGATAGAAAGCAAGGGGCCTTCGAACGTCGACATTCCGTAAAACGTCAGGGCCGTCGCCATGAACCGCAGCGTCGGTTCAGTGCGGACCTTGCCCCACACTCCCCTTAAAGTCATGAGGCCGTTGATCATCCCACCCCAGCTTGGCATCCAGAGCGCGACGGAGAATACCATGCCGAGGGTCTGTGCCCATTCGGGAAGCGTGGTGTAGAGCAAGTGATGTGGGCCCGCCCAGATGTAGATGAACACCAGTGACCAGAAGTGGATGATCGAGAGTCGGTAAGAATAGACAGGCCGGTTCGCGGCTTTAGGGATGAAGTAGTACATCAATCCAAGGAACGGGGTCGTGAGAAAGAACGCCACGGCATTGTGGCCGTACCACCATTGTACGAGCGCATCCTGCACACCCGAATACACCGAGTAGGACTTCGTGAGCCCCACCGGTAGTGCGATGGAGTTAACGATGTGGAGCACGGCCACGGTGATCACGGTGGAGATGTAGAACCAGATCGCCACGTAGATATGGCGCTCCCGGCGTCGGATGATTGTTCCAAAGAAGTTCACCGCGAAGACGACCCAGATCACCGCAATCAAGATGTCGATGGGCCATTCGAGCTCAGCGTACTCTTTGCCAGAGCTAATGCCCAGCGGGAGCGTGACCGCTGCGAGGACGATGATCGCTTGCCATCCCCAGAAATGGATCCGCGAGAGCACGTCGCTGAAGAGACGTGCTTTCAGTAGGCGCTGGTGCGAGTAGTAGATCCCCCCGAAGAGAGCGTTGCCACAGAATGCAAATACCGCAGCGTTGGTATGCAGCGGACGCAGGCGGCCGAAAGTCGTCCACGGTAACCCGAGGTTGACCCGCCAGTCCGCGAGCTGGAACGCGATGGTGACGCCCAGGAGCATGGCGACGGCTCCCCAAATAACGGTGGCGATGACAAACCAGCGGACGATCTGATCGTCGTAGCTGAATGACTCGAGCCTTCTAGTCTTGTTCATGAACTTTTCCTTTCTTTGGTTTTTCATCTAAAAGCATACGTAAGCATGGTGTTTCTAAATCGTCGTACTGCCCCTTTATGGTCATCCAGATAAACGATCCGATGAAGAACAGACCAAGGAGCAGCGCCAGTGGAATGAGGATGACTACGACTTCCATAGCGTCCTCTGTTTTTTTGTTCCCCAGAGCGTGGACAGCAGCACCGTGAGAGAGCTCAGGGGCATGATGATCGCCGCGACAAGTGGAGTGATCATTCCGCTAAAGACAGCGAAGACCGACACTGCATTGTAGGAAAGTGAAAGCACGAGATTCCGACGAATGATCTTCATCGTTTCTTGGGACAAGAGATGGAGTTCGCCAAGGGCCTCAAGGCCAGGATTCAGTAAGTAAACATCGGCCGCCCGTAAGGAAATATCGGCAGAACCACAAACAGCGACACCGACATCGGCGCTCGTGAGTGCAAGGGCGTCGTTGGCGCCATCGCCGACCATGAGCACTTTCGATTCATTTTTCAACATCTGATTTTTTTCTTCGGGAGAAATTTCAGCGAACACAGAAGAGTGTGCGATCCCAACCTTTTCTGCGACATCATGAACGATGCTGGCCTTATCCCCGGAGATGACTCCTACCTGCAGTCCCCTTCCTAGGAAAGTGGCAACGGTCTGGGATGCTTCCTCACGAATCCGGTCGCAAACAGAGAAGCGGGCGATCGCTTTATCACCCTCGAAGACCTGGTAGGAATGGATGGAGTAGCGTAACCCGTCGATGAAACCAGAGACACCTTTCCCAACCTCTTCTTCAAACCCCTCTACTTCCAGTAAGCTCGCGTTCTGCGCAGAAGTGTACTCACAGAGGGCATGCGCGATCGGATGCTTCGATCTCTTTTCCAGACTCATGATGACGTCATAGATCGGCATCCAACTTTGCTTGAGGATTAAGAATTCTTGCACGACGGGCCTGCCGTTTGTAAGTGTGCCCGTCTTATCAAAGAAGACTTTTTCGACACGGCCGAGCTTTTCGAGGACAGCATCGTTTTTTACCACGACACCATTGCGTGCAGCTAACCCGAGGGCGCGTGTAAAAGCGAGGGGCGTGCCAATCGCGAGAGCACAAGGACAAGTGACAATGAGCAAAGTGATCATTTGCTCAAAGGCATGCCTGAGCGTTCCTTCCATGCTGAGTTTGGCGAAGAGGATGAGAGACAGTGCACACACTGTCCAAAGGAAATAAGATGAGATCTCTTGAGTGACTTTCACGATCTGCGCTTTCTGTGCCCAGCCGTCCTCGACGCTTTTGAGAATCTTGCCGAGGCGTGTTTCTCGTGTCGCCTGATCCACGCGAACCAAAACTTCGCCGCGGATAACTTGTGTGCCCGCAAAGACAGCGTCACCCACGCTGCACTTTTTTGCCTCTGACTCACCCGTGAGGAGTGCGGCGTTGATTCTAACCTCACCCTGCAGGATGATCCCATCCACTGGGATGAAATCTTCAGATTTGAGCTGAATAACATCACCCACCTTCAGGTACTGAGGATGGATCGATGCAAAAGTCTCGTGCGTACTTCCCACAGATCTGAGCACACTGTCGTTGTGGTAGAAGAAATGAAGGTCTTGTGCTGCGAGCCCCTTGTCCTGGATGCGCTTGAGGAAATAGCGAGACAGTAAAAGCAAGAAGACCAGCGCGGTCAACGAATCAAAATAATTTTCGTTAACCCCGACCGCTACAGAGTAAAGTCCCATGAGGGCGCCACTGATCAAGGCCAGGCTGATGGGAACGTCGATCGACATTTCTTTATTTCTTAGAGACATCCAGGCCGTGCGATAGAATGGCCAAGCCGAAAAACTCAGAACAGGTATCGCAAAGATAACCGTGAGCAGATTGAAAAACGAGGCATAATTCCCTTGGGCTCCCCCATAGATTGATACGGCATAAAGCATGATGTTGCTGGCACCGGCCGCCGCGACACCAATCCGCAGCAACTGCAAGCGCTCTTCACGCAGCCTCAAGGCTTCAGTCTTTTGATTTTTTTTCAGTGGATGGGGACGATAGCCTAGCCGATCTAAGGCCAGTGCAGCTTGGGCCAATTTCCCTGTCGGTTTAAGAGTTAGAACGACGACAGATTTTTCCATGTCGAGCTTCGCCTCAAGCACATCAGGTTCGAGCTGCGGCAGTTTTTCGATGAGCCACAAGCAGGCCAGGCAATGAATGCCTTCAAGATAAAAGCTGACTGATCTTTCTTCACGCTCATTGAGCTGAGTGTATTCCTGCAAAAAACTGGGGTCATCGAGGTATTGAAAGTGCGTGCGACTCAGTTGAATCGGTGCTCGCTTCCGAAGAAGTCCACCGCTGTTCTTTATATTGTAGTAGTCCTCTAGTCCGTTTGACTGAAGAACTCTAAACACTGTTAAGCAGCCTTGACAGCAAAACGGATGAGCGTCTTCGTCGAGTATCGCGACTTCGATGGGCTCATCACAATGTGTACAAATCTCCACAAACTACCTTTTGGTGAGTGTACGTTCGTTAGTCTTAATTAATCATGAGCTTGGGAGCAAAAACATGAGCGTCGTCATGTTATTGGGAATTTAAGAATATGAGCTGAATCATGTCTCAAAGATGCGGAAGGTATATGCTAAGGCCAGGAGGTATCTATGAAAACTGTCGTTGCATGTCCCTTAGAAGGTCCCACTCTTGAAAGCATTAAGCATTGGCTACAATCACGCCACGTTGATGAGGGGCCCGTCGATTTCGTCCACATCGTTAAGCGAGTTGTTTATGCTGAAGACATCATGGTCGTCAGAGAGTATCCGACGCCTGAGCAATTTAGCGTGATGAAAGAGAGCTTCAGTGAGTTCATTCGAAAAGAGCTTTTTGCTTGTCTACCCCAAGAGGTACGTGGGGTCTCGCAAGTGCACATCATGATCGCTCTAGATGAGTCTGAAGAGATGGTGGAATATCTAAAAAAGAACAAGGCCAATCTCCTCGTCGTTGGCACTCGTGGTCTCAAAGGATTCCAGGGTCTTTTCACATCGAGTTTCGCAACGAAGATGATGAAAGAAGCACCTTGTAATTTACTCGTCCTTAGACCTTAAGCTTCTTTTGGAAGAACAACTTAAAGTTGTTCTTCCAAGAAATTCTCTCTTAGCTCGCGGCCAGCTTCAGGAAGCGTGATTTCCACCAACACATTCAGTGCATCCGTAGTGGTAAAAATCCCGGAGAGATGGCCATTGTCGTCAACCACCAGAAGCGAGCCCACTTTATTCTTGGCCATGAGAAAAGCCGCATCACCGATGGGGAGCGTTTCTGGCACGCTCAACACTGAGCGCTGCATGACATCGGCGACAGTGATGCAGATGCTCCAGTTCCGATCAAGGAAGGGACGCAGGTCGCGATCCGAAACAATTCCGATGACTTCTCCTTGAAGTTGGACGGGAAGGTGGCGCACATTTGCACGCTGCATGAGCCGGAAGGCCTCATCGACCCCCGTGCCTGGATGAACAATCATGGGTGCTGGGCTGGTAAATTCTTCAATGGTGAGCTGGGTAAGATTCATAAATGCCTCCGGTTGTTGCTATTTTAGCCCCCCCCTGCTTTATTCATATGATCTGGCTCACCTTCTGGATCATCTTGTTGGGGCCTCATTCGTTGGGACCAGAAAAATGATCACAAAAACCTGAGCTAGCTCAGGTTTTTGTACCCCAAGGGGGTGTAAGATCATCTAAAGACCTGATCAGGAGCATAGAAATGAAAGCGCCCAAAGTTGACTGTAGCAAATGTGAAAACCACGACAAAAGCATCTTCTGCAAACTGGAAGAAGCCAGCCTCAACGAAGTCTCTGATCACAAGATCATGAACGCTTTTAAGCGCGGCCAAGTTCTTTTCCATGAAGGCAACCCCGCCTTCGGCGTGTACTGCATTTCAGAAGGTAAAGTTAAACTCACCAAGACGAGCGAGAATGGCAAGGAAACGATGCTTCGGATTGCCGGGCCCGGTGACCTGATCGGTTTCCAGCACATCGTTCAGAATGGCATAAATGATGTGACCGCAACGGCCCTTGAAGAGACTAAAATTTGTTTTCTCGATCGTGTGTTTTTGCAGAAACTCGTTAAAGAAGAAAACTCCTGTGCCATGGAACTGCTGACCCACGTCGCGCGAGACATGGCCACTCTGCAAGATCGCGTGAACGGATTCCAAAGTAAAAACGTCCGTGAGCGCGTGGCGTACATGCTCCTCGACCTCGCGGAACGCTACGGCAGTGATAGCAAACAAGGCCGCCGGCTTGGCATCCAGCTCTCGCGTGAAGACATGGCGAGCATGCTGGGAGTCGCAACCGAAACCCTCATCCGAGAGATCTCTCAACTGCGTGACGAGGGTGTCATAGACCAAGACGGAAAGACCCTCATTCTGGTTGATAAGCCATCTCTTACAAAGAGTGCCGGTCTCTAGCTGATCTAGGTCATTTTTATATCGGTAATTCTAGTTTAGATTTTATCCATGGAAGTTCTTACTCCTCAACCACTTCGGGACTATCTCCAGGCGAAAGCAAAGATTCATCACTTGAGTCGCGACATGGTTTTGGTCTATCCCCACCAAATTCCCATGACGGCTGCGTGGCTACATTCCGGGACCATTCGGATTAACTTCGAGATGAAATTGGCGAAGGATAAAACGGCGACGGGACTTTATTTCCTTGATGAATTATCTCAGCAGAGACACGTCACATTTTCTGCAAAGATATTAGCGGGCGCACGGATCTGGCTCATCACTCGCTCGGAGATCGAGCAGTTTCTGCTCACCGTCTAGCGACCCACTTTCCGGCGATAGGCCTCGAGCTCCGCTTGCACATCAGCAGGAATGGAAGTTCCCGCCGAGCCGCTGTAGGCGAATTCCGTGTAGGACTTGAACTCGTCATAACATTTTTTAGCAGCGGGAGATTTCGGCCACTGTTCCATGCAGATCCGGAGATATCCATCGCCCAGTGAATACAGAAAGTCCTGCCCGATGCCTCTTTCAGTCCACGAGAGCCAATAGTAGAGCCACGCACGATCCCCATCGGCCGGGTTCGAACGGAGCAAACGGTGGAGTTCATGTCTAAAGCACATGAACAGCGCCTCATCATCCGGGGGGGCCATGAGCCCGAGGCGAGGTTCACTGTCACCAAAAGCCGCTTTCATGATGGAGGGCCACTGCAACACACTCTTGACTGGGGTTTTCAGTAGCTTGCTGGCAAGTGCCAAACCCTTTCCCCAACCGACAACATTCCGCATGACGATTTGCCGTTTTGAAAAACGATCAGAATGCTTCAGCACATCCTTTTGAATTTCCCCGATCGAACGATCCTGCCAAAGCCCAATCTGCATCTCAAGCCGAATGGCTTTAATCGCGTCCTCGTCGGTAACGAGGTTCTTATCAGCGAAATAGGAAATGAGTAATAGTCGTGCCTCCTCAGGCCGCCGGGTCGCTAAGGCAAACTCCGCTTTTTCGAGTGTGGAGACTTCGTCCAACTCTTTTGTTCGGTAGACCCAAGCATGGAACTGGTCCTGGGAGTGACAGGAGAGGCAAAGGGAAGGTAGGCCACGCACCATTTGACGAGCGAGCTCCAGGCGGCCACGTTGATGAGTTTCGAGGGCTTCTTTGACTAACCCTTGGAGTGCCACCAGTTCAGGTTTTGGCTGTTTATTCTTAAAGTGCACTTCATTTTCTCTAAACAGCTTATCGAGCCGCTGAAGCTCAGACTGCACGAGCATCGATTCACTCTTACGAGAAAAGCGCTCCGGAGAAGAGGCCCGATTGAGCAACGAGGTTAGAATTTTCCCCGCTTCCCCCATGTTGTCGCGCAACGGAGCGCCTGAGGCGGTTTGAGAAAGCAAAACTAAAAGCAAAGACAGTATTTTCATAGATCCCCTCTTCTTGCATTGTCGCTAAGTCCCTTCGTAAAAAACATGAGATGGATCATGTCGCGAGGTAACGAGCCCCATTCAATGACTCACTCCCGTTAGCTATGATTTACGTAAACTCAACGAGGAGATTCTATGGCCCACTACGCACTCTGGCTCGACCATCAATATGCTTATATCTACACATTCACTGCAGATGGCTTAGAAGAAAAAACGTTCAAGGCCAAGGGTCATGATGCCTCCACAATGTTTTTCCATACCGTCGCTGAGGCCCTAGAAGACGCTCAAGAACTCATGCTCATGGGTCCTGGCACCGCCAAGAACGAGTTTAAGCACTTCTGCGAACAGAATCATTACGGATCGATTGCTCGAGCGATTAAAGGGATCCACCCCATGCCGGGCCATCCGACGAAGGCCATGATCATTCATGAGGCCAAGGACTTTTATAAGCACCTTCACATGTGGACGGCGAACTACTGACGAGGAAGATACTTTCGCGCGACCCCGTCCACCAACTCGGGTTGGGCGGTGGTCATGACAAAAATGGCTGCGGAAGAAAGAAGCACGATCCACGCCAGAGTGACTACCAAACGGGCGAAGAGGCTGGGTTTTTCTTCTTTGTCTTGGGGATTGGACATGAGCAGGTTCTATCGGCAAAACAGCGCGAAAACTAAAATCAGTTTAGCCGTTACGGCATATACTTACGTTTTAAGTACGGGTGGACGATGAAGGCCACGCCAATGACCCCGATCTCAAACAGCACGATCATGGGTATCCACACCACCATCATGCTCATGATGTCGGGGGTCGGTGTGACAATGGCGGCAAAAACCGAAAAGCCCACGTAGAGATACCGGCGCCAGGCGCGCAGACTCGGCGCCGTGACGATTTCCATGAAACCTAGAATGAGCAAGATATTCGGCAGCTGAAACAACAGCCCCAGGAACACGAGGATCTTGGATGCAAGCAGCAAATAGTCTTTGAGATTCATCATGGCTTCGACGTCTTGAACGCCATAGGCCATCAGAGTTTTGAAGGTGAAAGGAAAAATCACGTAGTAGCCAAAAGAAATGCCGGCAATGAAGAGCAGGAAACCGACAAAAATGAATGGTTTTACTGCGCGGGCCTCATGGTCATGCAAACCGGGGCGAATAAACATCCAGACTTCTCGGAATAGAAAAGGGGACGCGACGAAAATGGCGCTCCAAAAAGCGATCTGAAACTCCGCGAGGACCTTATCCAGTAGGCCCGTGAAGACCACCTTGCCGACGCCGTTCATGGCGGCCCGCAGGGGCACCAACAAAAAATCGGAGATCAGCGCACTCTGGGAATAACAAAAACCAAAGGCGACCGCGACGATGATCACCATGCGCACCAGGCGGGTGCGTAGCTCTTCCAGGTGCTCCATCAGGGTCATTTCTCTCATGGGGACATTCTGTCATACACCCTCAAGAAAATCATGCTAGAATTTCCCCATGCGTTGGATTCTCGTACTCACTCTTCTCACCGTGTCAGCTTGGGGTCGCTCCCCTCGTCCAACCTCACGCCTCTTGGTGTGTTTGGGAGCACAAGAGAAGACCTTTCATAAGCAAAAGGCCGGCGGCGCTTTCTATGACCTGAACCAACGTCTCATCTCTGAGCTGCTGCAAACCCAAGGCGTGGACGGAACACCGGCACTGCTGAATCAAGTTTGTAAAAAAAACCAACGCAGTTCGATTCATCTCTTAGAAGCGATGCTGCTCGATCCAAATGGTTGGTATGTGATTAAGACTGGCACGACGGGACTGACCCGCGAGCTGATGAAAGAAATGGCCCAGGCCGCACCGGAAATGCTGCTCAATTTTCTCGCGGCTCTCCAGGCCGAAGCACCGACACCCGACTGCTTGGAAAAACACATCCCGAGTCTGAAGAAATTAAATGAAGAAGTGAAAGTGCTGCAAGAAGAAATGGATCTCTCGAAGATCACCAATAAGAAATCACGCCTGACGAAAATTTTTGCGGGTGTTCAGCGCTCGGATGAAATCTTCGCCGTTTGCGCGAGTGAGAAATCTAAAAAAACAGATAAGGCCGCGGGAAAACCTTCCGCCCAATAGTCGCTCAAGGCTGACACGAGATCCCACTCTTGATCGGCCGTCAGACTTCCTGTCACGTGAACACGCACCACACCCTCTTGAAAACTTTTGATCGTCATCGGTGGATACTGCGGATTCCGTTGCTGCCAGCGCTCCAGTGAATCTTGCAGCAACAACACCCAGTGTGAGTGCGCCTCATTGTGCCAACGCTTGGCCTTCGGTCTGGCGTCCGCAAGCATCTTCTCAAGATCACCGATACATGAGCCGCAGCCTGAACCGGCCTTGCACATGATCGTGAGGTCTTCTCGCGCCATGGTGGGATCAGTGTTGATGGCGTCACGGATGGTTTCACGAGTCACGTTGCGGCAACGACAGATGATGACGCCGCTGACTTCGACTTTGCGATGAGTACGATAGAGCACGTCTTTTAAAAGAGTATCCACTAAACGCGCTTGCTGGAGACCCCACAGAGGATGCGCGAGCAGCAGCTCTTCGCCCGCAACTTCTTGCGCCTCTTGAATACTGCGTCCTGGCAGCCAGCGACAAAGCCACATGAGTACATCGTCTTCACTTAGAGAGTGCGCTGCGAGGACACGCTGCTGGTCATCGAGTTGAAGCGTAAGAGACGAGTCGCCGTGGGTGACGGTGATCATATCTGATTGTCGGCGGCACTCCAGGCGCTGTCAGGCACCTGCGTGAGAATCTCATGGCCGTCTTCAGTAATGAGAATGGTGTGCTCGAACTGCGCCGACCATGATTTATCTTTTGTCACCACCGTCCATTTGTCTTCCAGCAAGCGGCAGTGGCGCTTACCAAAATTAATCATCGGTTCAATTGTAAACGTCATGCCGGGTTTCATCTCCACACCCGTGCCGCGTTTTCCGTAGTGCAGGATTTGCGGCTCTTCGTGGAACTCACGACCGATGCCGTGACCGCAGTACTCTTGCACCACCGAGTATCCGTAATCGTGGGCCATCTCTTCGATGACCGCGCCGATGTCACCGATGCGCACACCAGGACGACAGACAGCGATGCCCGCCATCATGCACTGGTAGGTGCGCTCGACCATGCGAGTGATTTCCGGACGTACGTTACCGATCAAGTAGGTGCGGTTGGTGTCGCCGTGAAAGCCCTTGAGCTTGGTGGTGACGTCAATGTTCAAAATATCACCATCGCGGATGATGTCTTTTGCAGAGGGAATCCCGTGGCAGATGACTTCGTTTTTTGACGTGCAAATACTCTTGGGGAAACCGTGATAATTGAGCGGCGCGGGAATCGCCTCGCGCTTGATGATGTACTCATGGCAGAGCTGGTTAATGTCTTCGGTGCTCATGCCGGGCTTGAGTTTGTCTTCTATGAAGCGCAGAGTCTTCGCGGCCAAGAGGCTCGTTTCGCGCATGAGTTCAATTTCGCGGGCAGATTTAATGCTAATCATTCCCGGAATATAACGGATTTAGATTTGATTGGGTACCCTCTCAAAGGGTACGCTTGAGCGATGTCTATTTTTGTGAAGCGCACAGACTCATCGAGCTATTTTCCTCCTGGTTTTGAGGCCTTGGAACGTGCGGCGTTGGAATCTGTCCCCGGAATTCGCTATCTCGGGGTGGCGGATGCTGTTCCGGAAGAGGGCGATCTTTGTTTACTGACCAATACCCATACTCGTCTGGAAAAATGGGATGCGCTGCGCCCGCGGGTGAAGCTCATTCTGCACCCCAATTCCGGGCACGATAACTTAGTCCCCGGCTGGCCAGAAGTGCCGTTGGTGTTGGGCAATCCGATCCGCGCCGAAGCGGTGGCCGAGTGGTGCCTGAGCGCGCTTTATACACACGCAGCTCCCCTGCGCCATCACTCGACATGGCCCACAGCCCGCGACTGGCCGCGAACGCTGACAAGTGAACGACGTACACTCATCGTGGGCCATGGGCATGTGGGAAAAATACTGCAACAAAAACTCCAGGCGACCGTGCTTGATCCCTATGAAAAGTTGGAAGCGGATCTGTGGGGCGGCTGGGACACAGTCATCTTGGCGGCGTCTTTGAACAAAGAAAATCGTCATCTTTTAGATGAAGAGTTCTTCAACACCTGCCCTTCGAACTTCTTACTCATCAACCCCGCGCGCGGTGAATTGGTCGACGAAAAGGCCCTGCGCGAGTTTTTGCAGAAAAATCCTCAGGCCCGTGCAGTGTTGGATGTGCACGAGATGGAACCCTACTCTGCGAATTATTGGCAGACGCCGCAAGTCATCGCGACACCGCACATCGCGGGAGTATGGCAAGGCTTGATTCCGACGATGATTGAGTATGAAACGGAAGTGCTGAATCTTTTCACCACAGGACAACTGGCATGAGTTTTCTCGACGTCGCTCCTCATTGGCTCTGCCCTCCCGGTGAAGGGGTCTACACCGTTCATACCGGCAGTGAAAAAAGAATGAAGCTGCAGAAAGCGCTCTATGGCGACGTTCCTGCGCGAGAGGCGTGGCTAGCGAAGCTGGCCCAATTAGACAGCGAACAAGTGGCCCTCTTTGGCATTGCCTCTGATTGCGGCGGTGGGATTCAGCGAGGGGCCAACTGGGGCCCGTTGTTTATTCGCGAAGCTCTTCTCCAAGATGGCACCCCATTCGCCGACATCGGTGACGTTCGCGTGATCCCCCACTTGTTACACGATAAGTATCTCAACGCAGAAACGCTCAGCTCCTGCCGTAAAGCTCTCTACGGCGTGCATGACAAGGCCTGGCCGGTATCACCTCTTTCTATCGCTGAAGCCGCCCTGACCGAGTTGCACAAAAAATTTCCGCAACTCCGAGTACTGTCCTTGGGCGGTGATCATTCTGTCTCGTTTCCTCTCGTGAGTGCCTGGGCGAAAGCGCGCAAAGGGAAAAAACTCGCGCTGCTGCACTTCGATGCGCATACCGATTTACTGGATACACGCTTGGGAATTGATTTGTGTTTTGGCTCGTGGACTTATCATGTGCGGGAATTTTTCCCCTCTCAGGATCAGCTGATTCAAGTCGGAATCCGCGCCACGGGGAAAGATCGCGGTCACTGGGAAAAGCTCGGTCTCACGCAACACTGGGCCAGCGAGATTCACCAACGTGGCATGGCCGCAGTCACGCAAGACGTGATCGCGGCCTACAAGCGCGCCGGCGTTGAGGAAGTTTACATTTCATTTGATATTGATGCACTGGACGCTCAGTGGGCAGCGGCCACCGGTACTCCCGAAGATAAAGGCCTTGATCCCATCGCCTGCAGCGAGATGATTCGTCAGGTGGCCCTGGAGTTTCCCGTCACGGGCGCTGATCTCATGGAAGTCGCTCCCATGGTGAATCATAATTTCATGCCCAATATTTCTCAGGAAACGACGCTGATGACTGCGGCGAGCATGGCGCGCATTCTCGCACGGGCCATGGGTTCCGATGCGTAAGGTGGTCTTTCCTCCGGTGGAAGGTGCGACGGAAGATGGTCTGGTGGCCGTCGGCGGTGACATGCTCCCCGACACCATCATCGAAGCGTACCTGCACGGGATTTTTCCGTGGCCTCTTTCGCCGGATTTTCCCTTGGCGTGGTTTTCCCCCGATCCGCGTGGCATCCTCGACTTCAAGGACATTCACATCTCGAGAAGCCTCGAAAAGTTTCTAAAAAAATCGCCGTTTGAGATTAAGCACGACAGGTCCTTCAGCGAGATCATGCGCTTGTGTGCGATCGTGCCACGCAAGGACCAGCAGTCGACCTGGATCACGCCCGACATCATGAACGGCTACAATGCTCTCTTCAAGCAGGGACACGCCTGGTGCACCGGCGCGTGGCTTGGGCAGCGCTTGGTCGGAGGTCTCTACGGCGTGAAACTCGGAGCGTTCCGTTCGGGCGAGAGCATGTTCACCCTCGAAGACAACGCGGGGAAAGAGTCGATGGTCGCGGCCATTGAGCGTTTTAAGCTTGAGGGCGTGACCTGGATGGATACACAGATGGTCACACCCGTTGTGAAAGGACTCGGCGGTAAAGAGATCGATCGAAAAGTTTTCTTGGCGATGCTTAAGCGAATCGGATTTCCAACCTAAGCGTACGCAAGGCCAAGTTCTTCATTGATACGAACCGTGCGCTGAAGCTCTTCGATCAAAGCCTTCAAACGAGCATCCATGCGCACGCGCTGGCCATTGAAACGGATCTTTTGCCCTTGGACGTAAGCAGTCAGCTGGTCACGAAGATCCTGCACCGAAGTTTGATACTCTTGGGCGAGTTCTTCGAGCTTCTTTTTGAAACGCATGTCTTTATCCATCAATTCACGCACTTTTTTACCCATCTCTTCTTTGAGGGTCGTGGTGGTGTAGCTATGACGAATGTCGGCGAGCTTGAGCTTCGCGAGTGTCCAGATGTAAGCCCAGCCGATGTCAAACTCGTACCACTTGTGACGGAACGAACAAGAACGCTGATGGGAGTGATGATTGTTGTGATCCAGCTCTCCGCAGATAATGAAATTAAGAGGGAACAGGAAACCGATGTTGCGGCTGTTATCTTCGCTGAAGTGGTTGCGGTAGCCCCAGGTGTGGGCCAAGGCATTTACACCGCCGACGGCGAAGAGCGGAGAGACCAGGAAGTTCGTGATGAGGAGCAAGAGACCCACGTCTGTGCCGAACAACACCAACAACATCGCGGAGAAGATGTAGGGCCCCACAAAAAGATTGCGAGAAATATAACCTTCCAGGGCATTGAGCTTGATGGTCTTACGGATTTTCAAAACATCCGGAAGGTCCTTCGCCTTTGAGTAATCAAAAACGCCCAGGAGGAACACGCGCCAGAAACCTTTCTGGACCGGTGAATGAGGATCTTTTTCCGTGTCGCTGTGTGCGTGGTGATAAACGTGAACCGAAACCCAGTCAGGCTTCGACATGCTGGTCACACACCAGAGCCACACTTGCATCAACATATCGAGGTAAGGATTGAACACCACACCTTTGTGGGTGTGCGAACGGTGAAAGGAGAGGCTCATGCATGTGATCGTAAGGTGCGATACGACGACGGTGTAAACCACAAACCACAGCCAAGGATAAGCCGTGAACCATGCGCCGATTAACCCTTCGCTGCCTACGAACTTGGGGATGGCCCAGTCAGCGGCGAGATAAGAGGCAATGAAAAAGAGAATGTTTCTGATGGCAATCATGAAGCTTTCCTTGCTTGGGTACGGTGACTCAGTCATTGTCCCACGTCTGTGACGAGAGAGACAAGCCCTTCACTCATTCTTGTCAAACGCCGTGATATCCGGTGTGCACTGGTGACCCAAAGCTCCACACCGGAAGCAGGTTGACACAGAAGTGGCTGTTTTTTGTTGCATAGTGCTCGGCTGGTTCAGACCAGTATTCTCTAGACCTAAGGAACGAGCAAAACCGCCGGTGAAGCGCGCCCACGCCAACATGCTGCGGAGACGTGTCCATTGCCACCAACTCAATTCTGCGTAGTGTTCGCGTCGGATAATCATCGATCCACCGAGCTGGCCTGGATATCGAGTGTTGTGAGCGCCGGAGCAAGATCGGCCACAGGACATTCGCGCAAAAATTGCGGTGTCGCTTGGGCCAGCAGCACGGCATTTGTTTTAATCTTGAGAGACCAAACCCGTGGATCCTCAGGACGCAAGACAAGATGAAATCCGAGCTCTCCATTCACCCCTTCAACGGCGGTGTACTGCGCACTCCAGGAGCGATCAGCACCCTTCCACCAATCGCGCCATACACCAGCGGGTAAAGTACCGGCGTTAAACTCTTCGATACCGGAGAGATCAATTTTAACAGCTCCCAACGGGAGGTTATCAATCACCTGCCACAAGATGCGCAGTGATTGGTGGCACTCTTCCATCAAAATCAACATGCGGTCATGGGCATCACCGCGCACGCCGACGGGAACATCGAAATCGATATCTTGGTAAAAATAAAACGGCCGCGATTTGCGCAGATCAAAGTTCACACCGGCCGCCCGCAACGCTGGGCCGGTAAGTCCTGCCTCAAGTGCATCTTGTGCCGAAATTCCTGCCAACTTCAAACGACGAAGGGCCATGGGATGTTGCGCGACCATGCGACGATAGAGCGTCAGAGCTCCATCGAGGCCCCGCATGAATGACATCGCCTCCTGCACCCAGCCCGGCGGTAAGTCCGATGGCAATCCACCGAAGGCTCCGACACTCGTGGCCACTCGATGACCTGAGTAATAATTAAAAAGAGCGCGACTGCGTTCGCGAATCTCGCGGCAGATGCGCTGCCCTTCATGAATCTCTAGATCATTGGCGAGATCACCTAGCACAGAGAGATGATGCGAAATGCGACCGAGTTCCATGAAAATCATGCGCACGGCCTGGGCACGCTCGGGGATGCGCCAGAGGAAGTAGTCCTCCACTGTTTTTACCCAAGCGATGTTCGTGAGGCTTGCGCCTTCTGGCACCAATCCATCCAACATCGATTGAATGTGATTAAGATTGAGCCCCTGAGCTCGGTCTTCCCAGTCACGACGCCAATGACCTGTTTGCAACCACGAATTCTTCACCCGGCCATGGTCCGCTTCAACTGCGAGTTCCCATTGGTGACGGGTCAAATTGTGGTTGAGATCAAAGAGATACCACTGATGGAGTTCCGCGGGATAAGGCGCTTCACTCAAGTTGGGGTTGGCCGCCGGCTGCGGGAGCTCGAGCGTTTTTTCATTGAGCGCTTCAAGACCCAACTTTACGCGGGCTTCATACTCAAAGCGCGAACCACCAGGAAACCACTCCCCCACGCTCGGCAAAGTTTCGCCCTCTGAAAGCAGCAGATGAACTTGTAACCGTTGATGGGCTTCGAGATGAAAGAGATGGTAGGTCACGTCCCAGCGACAACCTGGATAAAGCGTATCGTAAAGCTCATGTCCCAAAGCAGGAACGACAGCGATATCGTTCAACAGCAAAAAGCCCATGTCTTGCCGTAGAATCTCCATCACGCGTGCTAACTCGCGTGATTGCAAATGAACATGGTGGTGATCGTGATCAAAGCGATAGGCCGCGCCAAAGGCACCGGTGTAAAATTCTTTTCGCTCGCGGAAAGTTCCCCAGTCAAACATGAGCGACCGCGCATGCGATGGCCTGCTGAAGCTCAGACGGCGTGGGAGGATGGCCTGGCAAATGGCAATGCGCTCTCAGTGAACTGACACGCCCCTGCGGTCCAATGACATGGCCTGCATCCGTGAGCTCGATCTCATGCCCTACTGTGATGAGCAGAGTTCCCGGTCGCGCACTTTCTACCCACGCAACAAGCGCAGACCAGTTCATCGAATTCAATGGCCCATGGATCGCAAGAACTTCGGCTTCCGAAGGCTGCCCCACCAATTGGATGCGCGGCTGAGAACGCAGGTAGGGTGTCGTCATGAGGCTTTCCCACTCACTCGCGGCGAGCCCATGACCAAACAGGGCGACTCGCACAACTTTCTGCGCGGCCCAGCGATCAACCAGCTTGATGAGATGACGAATTGGGTTTTTCATATCAATAGATATAATCCGAATCTTTCAGCCCGCGCTGGGTGTGACGAATTTTCCAGTCCATGCCCTCGGGTCTCTCGCGCCAGCTCTCCCGAATTTTGGCGTTCTGATCGTCACTCCCACAAGCAAAGACGCGCTCAGGGACGCGCACCCAGTTGACGAGCTTACTGTGCGTGCCGTGGGGATGCTCGTCCCAGTCAATGAAGCGCCAGCGCTCACCAAAGAGACGTAGGTTCTTGAGCATCGGCGGAAGAGTCTCCATGGCTTTGTCGAAATCACGAGCAGTGCACTGTTCGGATAATTTTTTTAACGACGCCATGGCTTCCGGGCCTTGATTCGAGGCACTCCAAGTTTGTGAACGGCAGTCGTATTCCCAGCCTTCTTTATGCAGTCGCGTGTAGATATTAATCCACGCTTGAAATTTATAGCGATCACTCTGCTGATTTGGATCACCCGCATAAACTAACCGCGCACAGGTGCTGAGTTCTTCGCTGTATTTTTTTAAGAGAACACCCAGGCGTTGACCGAAGTACGCCGGCTTACCTTTTTTCTTGAGCTCTTCGTAGAAACGGGCACGTTCTTTTACTTCTTCATTCGTGGTCGCAGGCCTGTCAAGCTTAGTCTCAATTCCCGCTTGATCCCAAAACAGCTGATAGAGATTGGCGCAAGAGTTTTGCGTCGAAGCCAACTCTTTTGTGCTGAGGGAGATCGAATACTTCTTAAAGAAATCTATAATCTCGCGCGTGTTCAAGAGATTTCCGACTCGAATCGCTGGATGCTCTGTTCCCGTGAGGACATTGCGACCGGGAATGTTTTCCAACTGCCCGCGCACTTCGTCCCACTTGATCTCTTTTAAAAGTTTTCCGAAATCTGTGACATCCGTGTAACTGCTGTCGCTTTCATCGACTGCCACAAACACCATGCGCCCGACCCAGTCCTTGGGTCCTGAGCAACGCCCGACGGGACAGATTTCTTCCACAAAACCACCCAAAACGCGGACTTGATAGACGATTGGTGTGTGGACATCAAAGCGCTTACGACCGCCAAAGACGATGACTCTTTGCGGCTGATTCAACTGGTCAAAATGGCGCGGTATCACGCCAAGGGTGAAAACAGCTTTTGAAGAAATTCCGCCGCGCTCTTTCCACACGTCATTTTGCGAGCATTGGAAGTGCGAAAAGAAGCGCTGTCCGCTTAGTACATCGAGATCGTAGGCACGCTCATCTCCAGCCAGCACGAGTGGCAGGAAATTCACACGGCCAGTCACTAAGTTAAAACTCGCCGCAGGATCATAGAACAAATGCGGCAAAGGCTCGCCTTGCAGATTCGCCAGACGAATATTTTTTGATTTGAACCATACTGGCTCAACCACATAAGACGTGCGTGGGTCGAAATCGGGCTTGGAATTGAACCAGCTGCAGCCGGCCAGCGTCAGTAAAAGAACCCCAAGGATAAATTGACAGAAACTTCTCATCATACCACGATGTTACGCTGTGCCCGGGTGGTGGAATGGTAGACACAAGGGATTTAAAATCCCTCGGCTCCTAAACAGACCGTACGAGTTCGAGTCTCGTCCTGGGCACCATTTAATTTCAATTCCATTTATCTTAGTAACTTAGAACTGAAAAAGCACCCTTTCTATCCCCCGAGTACTAAAAAGGTACATAGCCGTTAGAGTCAAAAAGCGAACCCCAAAAAGTAGAATTTTCTTGTTACCTCTTAACGAGATTCGCACATCGCAAAAACCGAGCTAAGTGACTGATATTCCTCGCTCGCATTGAAGGTTATTAAGCTAACCAGGTGAGCGCTATCTTTTCAGCTGTTGCACAAAAACCCAAATTGGGTAGAATGATACCCAATATGGGTACACTCAAAAAAACGAAAGATGTTAAGAAGACTCAAAAGGGCTTTATGGAAGCCCTATTCACTTCCACCCAGCGCAAGGTGTTGGGTCTTCTTTTTGGGCAGCCTAAACGGCGCTACTTCATGTCAGAACTGATTTCAATCGCTGAGTCCGGCTCTGGGACAGTTCAGCGCGAGCTGGCCAAACTGACCGACAGTGGTCTGGTGACCGCAGAAAAGCAAGGCATCCAGAAGTACTACCAGGCCAATACTCAATCCCCGATCTTTGACGAACTTTACAGCATCTTCTCCAAGACAGCGGGTCTCAGCACTCTACTCTCCAGAGCGCTCGAAGAGACAAATGCAAAGATTGAATTGGCGCTCATCTTTGGCTCGTCGGCGAAAGGGCAAGATAAAGTAAACAGCGACATTGATCTCTTGATCGTGTCCGATGATCTCACTCTTGAAGTGCTCTACAATTCCTTAGAAAAAGTGGAAGAAACCACTCGCAGAAAAGTCAGTCCCGTCATCTATACGCGAGCGGAGTTTACTAAAAAACGCAATGCAGGTAATTCATTTTTAGAGCGAGTCTTGAAGGGTAAATTCACCACGCTCATAGGTAATGCAAACGATGAACGATAAATTAGAGAATCTCGCCAAGGTAGGCTCACTCAAGCGTGAACCGCCTGATCAAAATGAAATTGATTCTTTTGTGAAATCGGCACAAGCTAAGCAGAAAGACGCGAAGAATACGAGCTTGAGCCTAGATAGCCGCTTTGAGCTCACCTACGCGGCGTCGCATTCACTTTCTTTGGCCGCACTACGCTGGCATAGCTACCGTTCAGAAAACCGTATTACCGTCTTCCAGAGCCTCGTTCACACAGTTTCCCTCGATAAGATACAAACGCGCATTTTAAGTGATGCCCACAACCGTAGAAATCTGGCTGCCTACGAAGGCGAGACTGAAGTAAGTCAGGAACAGGTTGATTCGATGATTCGAGTGGTGGATGAGCTACTGAAACTTGTTCAGCAGCTTGGGCCGTGTGATAAGTAATTCTTGGGAAATGTATTCTTTCACTTAATTCTTGATCAATAGTTTGACCCACGTGACAATTGGTGAGTGTTGAAATACTTCTTCTTGCTCTTATATTTTTTTATTCCGAAAATCGCTTTTGCTTATGATTGCCCTGAAGGCCACTACCCAGTGCGTTCACATCCTCGCAATGCTTATGTTAAATCGGACGGCACCGAGGTTTCACCGACTCAAGTAAAAGAGAGCTGCCGTCCTTATCGAAAATCGCAAACACCGATTCCTATATTTACGGCAACAACTCCTAAGCGATGGCCTAATCCCAAAGATAAATTCCGTACATGGACGAAAACAGAAGAAGCCAAGATTCGAGCCGTTCTCGATCAG